>CAAKHD010003440.1:0-14393 GCA_901007705.1 Fistularia tabacaria | reverse complement strand
GTTCACCTCATAAAGAGTCAGAATCATTCACTCGTTCACACCTCATAAAGAGTCAGAATCATTCACTCGTTCACCTCATATAGAGTCAGAATCATTCACTCATTCACACCTCATATAGAGTCAGAATCATTCACTCGTTCACCTCATATAGAGTCAGAATCATTCACTCGTTCACACCTCATATAGTCAGAATCATTCACTCGTTCACACCTCATATAGAGTCAGAATCATTCACTCGTTCACCTCATATAGAGTCAGAATCATTCACTCGTTCACACCTCATATAGAGTCAGAATCATTCACTCGTTCACACCTCATAAAGAGTCAGAATCATTCACTCGTTCACCTCATATGGACATACAATCATTCACCCTCTCACTCACTCATCACATGGTGACGTAACATTCACATGACACACAGAGCATCATTCACTCATTCATGTCATAAAGACAATCATTCACCCTCTCATTCACACGTCTGGACAATGCGGGGTCTTCAGTGAAGGTCCTGCATGTGTTTGGAAGCCTGAGGAACCCCACGCAGACACCTGGAGAACCTGGAGGCTCCACACAGGAAGGACCCCTGTGGGAATCCAACCCGGGACCTCCTGGCTGGGAGGCAGAAGCGCTAACCGCTGCGGGGTTGTGTGGAAATACAAGCCTCGGCAGGCGTCTCCGCGCCTGCGGGTGTCTGAGGATGCAGACCACAGCAGAAGACCACCGAGATGCAATGACAGGTATCTACAGGAGCTTTTATTGATCAGTTCTACGGAGCCACATTCACCTCTACAATCCCACTGTGGTGGAAAAAAGCACGGTATTAATGACCGCCGGGAAAAGGAGTACTAATATTCGTAATAATGTATTTTGTTTGAAGGCACTTTCCTGACACTCGACAGCGTGCAGACGAGGAGGTTCCAGGCACCGGCGAGCAGCGCCGTCACCGCGTTTGTGACATTGAGGAGCCACGAAAAATGTAAAATATTTGAATTCCTGCTTTCTGTCTGTTGTGTTTTTGTGCTTTGAGAAGCCCGGCCGCCGCCGCCGCCGCCGTTTCCGGTAAATGTATGAAATGTCGCTTGTGACAGCTAGCATCGCCGGCTAACTTTTTTTGAAACGCAGCAGAGTTTCCAGATGAGCAGTGCATCAGGAAGGCGTGGTCAATCACACACAAGTAAAGGTTCGGCAGATCACCGGCTTCCTCTATCTATCTTCCTTCTATCTTCTATCTTCTATCTTCCTCTATCTGCTCCCTCAACCAGCAACTAACCCTTTACTTTAATGCTAATTTCAAATACTTCTAAGATATGTATTTCGCAACCTCTCTGAGCGCGGAGTGTCGGGGTTGTGCACAGGAGAGCACGGACTCATCGCTGCTGGACGTTAAGGCTGTTGATGAACACGGTCTGCAGCTCCTCCATGTCGTCGCCGGCCTCTATGGGGATGCTCTGCGCGCCGGGGGAGTCGGTCAGCGGCCAGGAATCGTCGCCGCCGGCCGCCGCGCCCTGCGCCTGCCGCAGCGACAGCGACAGCGACCGGGGCTCCGGGCTGCGACTCCCCTCGAGGCCGTGGGGCGTCGGGCTGGTCCGGAGGCAGCCGCTCTGCCGCGGGGCTCGGTGCAGGTCCAGGCACGCGATCAGCGGCTTGCCGATGTTGACGTTTTTGGTCCAGTGGACGATGTCGTCCTGGTCCATGGGGGTGAAGGTGCCCTGGAGGCAGACGGTGAACGCCAGCTCCTCCTGACACAAGAGACACAGGATAGGAATCCTGCTGCCGGCTCATGGACGGTAAAAATATCACAACTTTTCAGGCGCCTCATTTTCAGGTAGGACAAACACCTCAGTCCTCTGGAGAAGACCGTCTGAGGACGCCCAGGAGAACTTTGCATGAACTCTCTCCGGCCACATCTCACAGACACATCCAACCATCCACCCTCTCGCTCACACGTCCGGACAATGCAGGGTCTCCAGTGAAGCTCCTGCATGTGTTTGGAGGAACCCCGAGGAGCCCCTCGCAGATACGGGGAGAACTCGGAGACTCCACGTAGAAAGGCCTCCATCCAGGGACCTTCTGGCTGTGAGTTGGACGCTCCGCCCTGCTGTTGTGACGGGTTCGCGTTCCCTCATCTACCTTTGAGGAGATGACGGCGAGCTGTTCTCACCTTGAGCTTCTGCAGGGAGCTGAGTCTGGTGTAGAGGCAGTGCTGCGGCAGGCTGCTGGACAGCAGGTAGCTCCCGGTTTCTTCTGAGGTGTCTCTGTTCATATCCTTTGGATCCACATCCAGGTCCTGGGGGAGAGGAACACGCTGTGAGGAACCGTCGCCTGCATTCGTTCTCTCTCGGCGCTCTGCGGTTTCATGTAGCTCCGCCGACCTGTGGGAAGTTGGTGACACGAGCCTGGCAGAAGGACATGTCCGCGGGCTTCTTGATGATGTGTGTGTAGATGACCAGCACGTTGGAGAACTCGGCGGCGAAGCCCAGCTTGATCCGAGCGCCGCAGTCGAAGTCCAGGGACATGCTCTCCGGAAGCTCTGGAAGGACACCGAGGGGACAGTTAGCCCGGGGTCTCCGGACCTCCGGCCGAGGAGAAGTCGTGGTCAACCCACCGTGAGCTTTGGCCCACTGGCGGCTGTGGAGGTGGTGGGCGCTGCCGGGCTGGACGGGGTCGGTCAGGGCTCTGCGCTCTGACAGGCTGCTGCGGATCTCCAGGGCCTGCTTCCCCTTGGTGGCCACGAACTGACCCATGTCTGTCATTTCACAGGAGCATCATGTGTTCACCGTTACGGTTCAACCGTCTGACATCATTTTCAGCCCCTTTCAGAGAATCTGCACACGAGTTTCATTTCTAACACTAACAGAATAAAGCATGATGTGCCAACTTCTTGAATAAAGGCACAACAAATTCACTCATTCATTATCTGTAACCCCTTACTGTGCCCCGCGGTCTGGAGCTTGTCCCTGCTGTGATGCGGTGAGAGGTGGGTTCAGCCTGGACCCGTCCCTCACAAGGTTAAGAAAAAAGGGACACAGTACTGCATCTTCATTCACAGATCATACAGACATACAGCCATTCACCTCCTCAGTCCCATCTCAGAGGCATACAACTTCTGGGACATCAGAGGCCTACAGCCATTCGCCCGCTCATTCACACATACAGCCAATTTAGGGTCTCCAAAGAACCTCATGGATGTGTTCTGAAGTGTGGGAGAAACCCGGAGAACCCTGAGGAACCCCCACGCGGACACAGGGGAGAACACGGAGGCTCCACACAGGAAAGCCCCCCCTGTGGGAATCCAACCCGGTACCTTCTGGCTGGGAGCTGGAAGCTTTAATCGCTGCTCCACTCGGCTAAGAGATGTTATCCTTGCACACGTGATATGCAAACGTCGGGTTCCGCCCCTCTGCTCCTCTCTCACCCTCTGCAACCTTGTCCAGCAGCACGGTGATCTTCTCATCGTCCAGCAGACGCTTTTTCAGAAACTTGAGAAACACTCCGTTGGTGAAGCCGCTGGAGCTGAGCTCAAAGGCCTCTGCGTCCTGACACCTACGGAGGGAAATGAATACATTCAGCAGTCACATCCCTTGATAAAAGAGGGCTGAATTCTCGCGATTTATGGAGTGTCCTTCTCACGTGGCGTATCCAAAGACAATGTTGGCCGTGACCCTCAGCACCACGTCAGGGGTGCTGTCGTCATGCATGTTCCTGCGAAAAGAACCACGTTGAACCTCCAGAGGCGCAAATGTCAAGCAGTGTCCGGGACTCGGGGATCACCTCTTCCTGCACATGTCCAGCAGGAAGACGTTGAGGCCCGTCTCCTTCTCCTGCATCAGTTTCAGGATGTTCTGCACGCACAGGCAGTTGGCCGACTGGTAGGGAGCCGGTGCGTCCACCGGCACCATGAAGCTGTTGCCATAGTTCTCGTACCCGTGTCCCGCATAGTACAGCAGACCTGTTGGAGGAGATATCTTAGACCCTAAAAATCTACAAGAAATGACCTAATAAATGACCAAGAAATCCCAATATATTTCATCGGTGGAAGATTGAACGGGGAAAAGTTGGGATATGTGAAATGTCTCAGTATTATTAATTATTAATCAGCGGCTTTCTCTCATCCAAACCCACCATAGACGCCTCTGTGGAGCAACAACAGGAACTCGTCGACGGCGCTCCTCATCTCCAACTCCGTGAGGTCCAGGAGTGACACCACCTTGAAGTTCAGCTGCCGCAGCAGGTTGGTGAGGTCATACACGTCCACCAGGGGGGCTTTCAGCTGGGGGTGGTTCTGGTAGGTCAGATTGCCGATCAGCAGGGCCACTTTGTCAGTCGCTGGGACAGTACACCGGGGAGGAAACGAGGATTACTCTTGCTAAAAGATAGGAATAGAGTACAATCACGAGAATACACCCAGAATCGAGCCCAGAGGGACTCCAGAAGACACAGAATAGAGCCCAGAGGAACTCCAGAGGACCCAGAATAGAGCCCAGAGAACTCCAGAGGATCCAGATTAGACCCCAGAGGAACACCAGAGGACCCAGAATAGAGCCCAGAGAACTCCAGAGGATCCAGATTAGACCCCAGAGGAACACCAGAAGACCCAGAATAGAGCCCAGAGGAACTCCAGATGATCCAAAATAGAGCCCAGAGGAACTCCAAAAGACCCAGAATAGAGCTCAGAGAAACTCCAGAGGACCCAGAATAGAGCCCAGAGGAACACAACTAGTCTTTGGGTGGCAGGAAACTCGACTTCTCTAAGAGAGAGTTCATTTTGCGATTGAATCATTGCGCGTTTGAATATTTTGAGAGATACCAGATCTCAGGGAGGTGATAGCAGCCGCTTAGACGACCCAGACCTGGAGAAGAGTTAATTCACGATCTTGTTTGAGGTTGGTGTCCTGGAAGGAAGGCAGGGTGCCTGTCCGAAATGAGTGGATGGTTCCACTCAGGGGAGTGAATACTTTCTAATACTTTTACAATGAGGTGTGCAGGGAATTCCTGGATAGCGCCTGGATCCTACCGGTGGCTAAAAAGGATGACATGAACCTGAAACCTGTGGATCAGTGGTTTGATCCCCTGGTCTATCCAGTGTCAATTGAAGGCACCGTGATTCCACTTTCGGGCCTTGCATGACCACATCAGGATGTTGGAAGAGGAAGATCTGATCGACTCCAAAGCAATACTTTGTTGTTGTTCAGTATTTGCTGTGGTCACCATTTGTGACTTTTAGCTACAATGCTCGCGACGACGGATGGAGGAGACTCACCGTAAAGCTGATCTGGAATGCTATTCAGGAAGAAGTCACTGGCACCTGTGATCCCAAAGCAGAGGGAACTCGGTGAGAGGAAACAACCAGGACGGATTTTGTACAAACCTGAAATGGATGCTAGCCCACATACCTGCTCCCATGGCGTAAACATCGTCTACAAAAACAAAAACACGAGGACGGCGTTACACAAGTACGAGGGTCAGTCAGTTATCATAGAAGAATCAGTTCAATAGCTGTGATACTGAGTGAAAATATCGAGATGTGATTGATTGTCAACAGATTGGACGAAAACCGAAGCCCAAGTTGTGTTAATGGATTTCAGTGGGTGAATCATCGGGTGGAGGCTCGCGTTGTATCGGTTGGAGACGATTTACCATCAGCAGATGAAAACCAAATCACGAGGAACGTGGATTTTGACTCAGAAGAATGACACATGAGAGGGAACTGGCTTCATGCTGATTGAAAATGGGCCAAATATATAACGTGGCCGGCCTTGTTCTTTTACCAGTGTCCCAACGTGCAGAAGAAAAGTCATGCAGGAGAAACCAAACGAAGCCAGACGAACCAGCAACCCAGGCGATAGCAGCAGTGAGGACGTGTTAGAGACATCATGCACCTCCAGACCTTTTTGTTAGCGCTTGCAGCTAATGGTGTTCTCGTATGGCATTATCTTAGCTGTAGAGATTCACCCCTTTGCAGTAAAAACTCAGATCCCAGGGTTTCCAGAGGGGATTAATGTTCATGCTAACATGCGCACACATGCTTGGATTGAAATGTCCATGCATTCATGGGTCAATGGGCACTCTACCTTCAGAGCACTCCGTCGCCCCTGACACTCTGACAGATATCCTCGGTGCTTTTGGTTAGGAACAGGAGCAAAAATGATCAGAAGGAAAAGAAAGGTCTACTGCACCGACCGCGTTGTCGTCTAAACATCTCATCCGGCTTGACGTACCCACGTCGACGTCAACTTCGCCCGTCCATAGTTTCTCGTAGTTGCCGCTGATCTCGCAGCAGTATCTGCCCTGGTGATCCTCGCTCACATTGGGGATCTGAGACACGGACGGCGGCACTCAGACGGGTTTCCGCAGGTTCGACGGAGACCTCGTCGACAAGCTCTGCTCACCGTGAGTTTCCTCTTGGTGGCGTTGGGGACGGGGATACCGTTTCTGAGCCACTGGTAGCGAGGGATGGGCCGTCCCACCGCGCCGCACTCCAGCTGCAGGGTCTCCCCGATGTGCAGCTGCTGCGGCCGGGGCTGGACCACCAGCTTCAGTCGACCCTCTAAGGACTGGTAACCCTGTCCGGGCAACACGGTAGCCGCCATCACGTCCACCTGAGCCCAGTTGCTGAACTCAAAGGAGCTCCCGCAGTTGACCCTGCAGATGTAGAAGCCGGCGTCCTGCAGGCTGACTGGACTTATCAGCAGCTCAGGGGAGCAGCTGTCAGGAACCTGCCATCCATGGACAAAACAGGTGAGTTGCTTTTGACACAAATCCATCAACTCCTCTTCCCTGCAACCGTGGGGTTCCTGTCACTTATGTGTGTCTGTGTGTGTGTGTGTGTGTGTGTGTGTGTGTGCACCTCCTCCGTTGCCTTGAACCACTGGTACTGGATTGCGGATTTGCTGGCAGCGTGGCAGCTCAGCCGCAGGTTGTGTCCGACCAGAAGCGCCACGGACAGCGGCTGGACGAGGATCTGCAGGGCTGGACATCGGAGAACCTTTCTCACCCTGTTGGCTGTGCGGCCGCTACGCTAATGGGTCATCGTCGCTCTTAGATATTCACATCAATCATGTTTTTCTTTTGTCCGACTGTACTCCACTACCACTGGACTACTGAACTGTCCTGCACACACACGCTACTGCAAAACAGCACGCTAGTTTAGAATGCCTCGTTAGCTACTGTGGATATTTATTTATGCACTATTCAATGCCCATTTCGACTGTATTTGTTTATAGCATAACTTAGCATCTGTATATTTCCCAGGTAAATTATGTCCATAGTTTACCACATTTGACACACGCATCCATCTGTATATGTACATCAGAGCCAATCTGTCAATCATCTGTAAAATACCATGTCACACTGCAGTGAGGTGCAGCCAGGGGAGGCAGGAGAGGCCGTGCCTCACTTGCAAATATGGAAAGTAAATATTTTAAAATGAAAAAAGAATTAAATGGTTTTATTTCTCAGTGATTTGCACTAGAAAGATATTTTTCATTGAATTTCACCAGTCTTGGACTGTTTTTTATTCAAAATGGCTGGATTTTCAGATACTGAGAAGAGACATGCGGTGAGGCAGCGGACTGTTGAGCCTCAAGTAGATTGCACAATGCCGGCTGACTGCTAGCACGCTCTGCACTCAGACCGCATTCTTGTCTCTCGGTATGTCGCTATTCAAATGTTTGCACACTTCTGCTCTATGAACTGCATTTCTTTTGTCAACAGCTGGATGAGCGTTACCAGTTTTATTGTGCTGAGCGATCAGGAAACGAAGAGACACTGATAGTGATGAAGTCACTGCCTCACCAGCCGTCAACCTCACAGCACCTCAACGTCATACTGTTAATCTATTTATCAAACCTGCACCTGCTGCTTTTTTGCACTTCTGGTTGGATGCTAAAGCGCTTTTCCTTTCCCTGTGCTTGTACACGTGGAATGACATCTAATTTAACCTTAAAGCTGCAGTTTTTATTCTCCTGGAATATTTCAAGCCTTTTACTGGGTTAGGGTTATTATGGACACCATATCTCATCTCACTATCCATCCGGCTGTAAGTCATTTGTCTGAAACCCGGACGCCACTTCTATTTAATGATCTTAGCTCGTTATTTCTTTTTATTTCTTTCTGTGTGGAGCGTTTGGGATCAACAGAGAACGACCGATATCTGCCGTGGTGTCAAATTTGACACAGTTTGAAAAGATAATATATTTATTCATATTAATTCATTTTTGATGATTATTATTTTGAATGAAATGTTCTTCCTGAGATTTCCACGAGCATCCGAGGAAGAAGAATTGTGTTCGAAATGTCACGCAAACATTTTCTTTCTGCTCTTTATGTCAATTAAATTTGCGTCTCTTTTGGGGCACTTTTGGTGCGCCGAGTTTTTTCGGTTTCAAACCGTCTGTCGGACACGAACATGGTTTCGGAGATGAAGTTCTCTCCTCGCGGGTGTTCTTTCGGGGGTACCTGGCGGTTTGAGGCACTCCAGGGCGTCGGGGTTCCCCAGGGTCTGGAGGTAGTGGGCCAGGTGGCCCAGGGTGCAGCCCCGCTCGCCCATCAGCTTCAGCAGCATGCGGCTCGGGCTGCCCTCCAGCTCCAGCACCTTCAGGGAGCACAGCTCCACATCGGTGGCCCTGGACCACGACGACAACAACCACAGCGTGAGCAGCAGAACCTACTAGATGTTCCTCCTCACAGCGAGGAGGTCCCTGGTGGCTGATATGGATAATAAAAGGAATACATATCAAGCCATCATGTCTCTGGATGCATTTTAGCCGATGTCAGCAGTAAATGTAACTTCTCCGCGGAGAAGATAGAGGTGAAGAAAAACCATGTTTGGAGACACTGAGGAGAAGACAGGAGGCGGAGCTGGAGGCAGCGCAGAAGAAGATGGAAGTTCCTCTTCGGGAGTGCGGAGGATGGAGAGGATCAGGAAGGAGTCCATCAGAGGGATAGCACGTGGTAGATGACCTGGAGATGAAGTCGCTCTGAGATGGTTTGGACGTGGACAGAGGAGGGATGGAGAAGGCCTGGGTAGAAGGACGCTGAGGTTGGAGAAGGTCTAGAGATGAAGACCAGAGAGGAGGTTGATCGAGGACAGGAAGTTAGCTAGTCTTAGAGAAGAATCTGAAGATGACAGGGTTAGGCGGAGGCAGGTGATTGGCTGAGGGTTAGACGGAGGCAGGTGATTGGCTGAGGGTTAGACGGAGGCAGGTGATTGGCTGCTGAGAGCACCGAAGGAGAAGAATTAGTTGACCAGATTTATCTGAAAACATACAGACCATTGATTATCAGGCGGTTTATCTTGTTAGTTGAGATAAACAAGTCAAACATCGGCAAACAAACAATGTACACAACTGCATCGAGACGAAACACACGAACACGAATGACAGTTGGGAATCCGAATATAAAAAAGAAAGACTTTCCTTTCAGTGTTAAAGTGTAAAGTTCTGGGTACAACTGTGTTTTCCTCCTCCGCCCACCTGACCCTGAAGCGGCCGTCGCTGCCGGCTAGCTCCCCGAGTTTGCGCCACCCTCTGTCTCCGGACGCGTCCAGCACCTCGCACAGCCTCCTCGCCAGCGGCTCTTTCAGCAGGTGGACCTTGGTGGAGCGGCCGAGGGAGTCCGACATGCCGGCCGGTAGCGTCTCACCGACGGTGCGGGACCCCGACTACTTCCTGGAGGGAGCGGCGAAAAAAATAAAGACCAACGCTCGAGTTTTGGTTTTTCCCCGCTCTGACAAAGATCAGTGACGCGTCAAGATAGTTCCCTCCCCCTCCTGCCCCGGGGAAAGCCCCGTCAACCGGAGAGTCGAAACACACACACTACTGTTTCTAAGGAAAGGAGCTGAATGAATGGGTTTTTTTTTCGTCTTCCGTTTGTTTGTCTTGGGATTTATTGTTTGCTTTCATTTTCAAAATCCTCTTTTTCCTCTTTCGGATTTGATCTAGATCTTCATGTTATTTCAATTTGATGATTTAAATCGGTTCTCTACCCATCTCTACCGTTTCCCTCAAACCCCCAGATCACCGCATGGACACCGACCGCTTTTTTGCGTGGTTATTCATCATCGTTTTCTGACTTGAAAGTAAACTCTAAATCTGATTTTATGCTCCCCTTAATATTCTCTTGCAATTCAAACAGCTCACGTTGGAATCCTTTCTTTGCGTCGCCAAAAAAAATAAGGTGAACGGGCAAGACTGAACCATCTCTCCTCGCCCGTGACCTCTGGCTGTGACCCCAGGTGTGCAAAACAAACAAACCGTGACGTCAGTAAGCCCCGCCTCCTCCGCAGCAGAGCCTCAGAGCTCCTCCAGGTGAGGCTTCCACTGCAGACGCGACTCCTCCGGCTGCTGCAGGGCCACACACTCCTTTCCTGTGGACTCCAGCGATGGGGTAAGTCATTCACAGCTCCCTGTGAACACACTTACATCCAGTGTTGTCGCGTGCAAGAAGATAAGCCGGGGCTCTTCCTTCTAGTTTGTGCACGTGTGACTTTCACTGTTATTTCCAAGAGCGTGGATTCCGAAATGTTGGCAAAAGAATAGCAAAAATAATAATCTTCTTCTTTTCCTTTGGGCTTTTCCCTTCAGCCAATCCACCTTCTCCATCTAAGCCTGTTCTCTGGATCCTCCTCTCCTCATGTTCTCTCTCACTACCTCCATACATCTTCTCTCTGGTCTTCATCCTAGACCTCCAATTCCAGCATCCGTCTGGTCACTCCCAAAGAGAACCTCCACATCTTCACCTCTGCCACGTCCAGCTCTGCCTCCTGTCTTTTCTTCAATGTCAGTGTCTCCAAACCAAACAGCAAAGCAAAAATAATAATATTAATCATAACAATAATCAATACTTTTTTGGACTCAAACTTTTGATAACGTAAACATGACCAGGTTAACGGCGTGTGGTATTTCACAGGGCATCTTCCAAATCGCACTCTACTTTGGGCTATTATTGGGTCATCATTATTTGAATTATGCGTTTATTTTGACAGAAATGCGTGAACAATAACTGGTTGGTATTGGTTTCCATGCAAACAATCCTGTTAGTATGAAATAAGGCTCACTGTAGATCAGTAAGGATCTATTTACACGTCAAGCGTGAAACCGAGGTGATGCCAGATCCCAGAACAAGAAATGTACATGTGAAAAAAGTGACATTTGAATGTTTGACATGAGATCGAAATGGAAAAAAAAGAAACGAAAGAGGAATGAAACGGGCGGTGAAAGCAGCTCTGGCCGGTGACCCTCCGTCCGCTCCTCCCCAGATAACCGACGGCACCGAGCATCTCTGCGTCGTCAGGAAACGTCGGGTTTTGTTTGTCACGGCTGCTTCAGGTCAGGGTGACCGTGAATGGGATCCCGGCGGGTCCAAACTCCTGTCAGCTATTGATCTGGAGATCCTTCAGGAGAGCTGAGGAGCAGCCCATCGCGCACTTCGGTTCAAGTGATCTGTGGATTGTATTTGCCGCCCGTGAGCGGCGTCCGTCCGGGTTGTTTTCCCTCCATAGCTCCGTGTTGCAGGTGCAAACAGCGCGGGGGTGCACGGGTTCACATCGCTCCATTAACTCAGGCCCGCTGATGTCACTTCCTTCGGCAGGAGAGGCGGCGGGGCCCCCGGGGCCCCCGGGGCAGAGGCCAGGAGGGGCGTCGGGCTGCCGCTGCTGTGTTTGCTGTTTGCAGCCTCGCAGTGCCACGGTAACACCTCGCTCCCTGTCCTCATGTAGAGACATGAAACATTCACCCTCTCGTTCACTCGTCCGACCAGTGCAGGGTTTCCAGCGAACCTCCTGCATGTGTTTGCATGTGGGAGGAACCCTGAGGAACCCTATGTGGAGAACATGGAGACTCCGCACAGAAAAGCCCCCCTTGTGGGACCCAACCAATTATAATTTATTCTCAAGGGACTAGAAAACAGCACGTAGGAGTTCAGCTCCCCGTGGACAGAGATTTTCCGAATCCCTCTTCCTCCGCTGTGACGTTGCTCCACACCCCTGTCTGGTTCCTGATGGGTTCCATGACGGCTCTCTTCTGGGCTGCAACTTCCTGCAGGCAGGAACGGTTTCCGGGCAACGGGCCGGAGCCTCCGGGTGGATCAGGAATTATTTGCCTGATGATGTCGAGGGAGAACGTTTGAATGTAAATATAGTCTCCTGTGAGAGAAGAGACCAAGCTAGGAGACCGAGTGCGTGCGTGTGTGTGTGTGTGTGTGTGTGTGTGTGTGTGTGTGTGTCTTCAACCTCGTTGTGGCTTCCCTCCCAAGCCTTCCTTAGATGTTTGTGATGTTTGCCCCCTCCTTGTTTCCAGGCACGTCTCCACCGGCGAAGCCCGTCCTGCTGGGCTGCAGGTCCCCGGAGAAGGAGACGTTCACCTGCTGGTGGGAGCCGGGGCCGGACGGCGGGCTGCCGACCACACACCGGCTCTTCTACGAGAGAGAGAGGTCACTGGCGTCGCTTGTGTTTGTCTCTGTTTTGGAGTGATGGAGGGGGGCAGGTGAGAAGATCTGATGGAGGAGGATCGGTGGAGCCAGCTGCTCTTCGCTGCTCCAGTTGGACGAGGGACCGTTCATCCTCGGCTTCGGACAGCGGCGGGTGCGGTGGAAGACGCCGGAAACACAGCGAACCCCACGCGGCTAATCTGAACTTCATGCTAGTGCTGTTTTCTCTCGTTGCTTCTGTTTTCCTGTGCCGCCGTGACGTAGTTGCTAACTGTGTGTTAGCATGCTGATGTGTTAGCATGAGAACATTACTGATCTTGTATCCGAAACACAGTTAGCAGAACATCAAAATGCCTATGTCTCCTGCAGAGACGGTCAGCCTGCCAGTGGAGCTGGACTTGTACTACTCAACGAGTCCCTGGTATCCCTGATTTTTGCGTTATGCTTCTTCCGTGTCCGAAAAACGCCTGCTTTTGCCAAAAAGGCGCCTCAGACCTGCTGGCGACCGTCTTCTGGGTTTCCACTGCCGCTCCACACCGACAGTTGATCACCCGACTGCTCAAAGAGCAAACGGCAGATCGGGCGTATCTGCCGCATCTTTTGAAACCTAAATGATTGGCGTTTCGTCTGTTTACCGAGCGACCACGCGTATCGGCCGCTGACTGCGGCGTTTTACTGATATGTTGTACAAACAGCCGCTGTTTGTCTTTGCGCAGATTGGAAGGAACACACGAGTGTCCGGACTACCTCACCGCGGGGGGGAACTCCTGCTTCTTTGACCAGAACCACACCTCCATCTGGGTGGACTACTACCTGACGGTGGTGGCCTCCAACGCGCTCGGGAACGCCACCTCGGACGTCTTAAAGATCGACGTGATGGAAATCGGTGAGGCCGCGAGACCAAACTACAAACATTAACTCAAATGCGACGATAATGAATCGGTGAAACGTGCTGAGCGGACAAGGAGCCGTAAACCCTGCACCGTCGACGCCTTATGGATCCGTCTGGGAGATGCAGAAGGCTTTGGATCGGCCTCCGGTCGGGATCCAGGATGTGGAAAGCGCCGAGGCCAGGAGGAAAAGAAAGGGTATAAAGGAATGCCGGTGCAAAATGAGGGAGAACCGGTTGGTCAGAGCGGTGAAACCCGAGCAGTCGCGGCTCCCGTTTCACCACCGCTGTTCGTTAGGACTCGACTCACGTGAAACCCACCTTCAAGAACACCAGGAGGCACTTTGAATGACATAATCCTGATCGTCCTACTCACCCTTATCCAGAGAAGACGTCACGACGGTGCAGCGGTTCCAACTTCCTGCTCACAGCATGAAGGTCCCGGGTTGGATTCCCACAGGAGCTCTCTCTGTGTGGAGCCTCCAGGTTCTCCAGGTGTCTGCGTGGGGTTCCTCAGGGTTCCAAACACATGCAGGAGCTTCACTGGAGACCCCGCATTGTCCAGACGTGTGAATGAGAGGGTGAATGATTGTCTTTATGACATGAATGAGTGAATGATGCTCTGTGTGTCATGTGAATGTTACGTCACCATGTGATGAGTGAGTGAGAGGGTGAATGATTGTATGTCCATATGAGGTGAACGAGTGAATGATTCTGACTCTATATGAGGTGAACGAGTGAACGATTCTGACTCTATATGAGGTGTGAACGAGTGAATGATTCTGACTCTATATGAGGTGTGAACGAGTGAATGATTCTGACTCTTTATGAGGTGTGAACGAGTGAATGATTCTGACTCTTTATGAGGTGTGAACGAGTGAATGATTCTGTCTCTTTATGAGGTGAACGAGTGAATGATTCTGACTCTATATGAGGTGAACGAGTGAATGATTCTGACTCTATATGAGGTGAACGAGTGAATGATTCTGACTCTTTATGAGGTGTGAACGAGTGAATGATTCTGACTCTTTATGAGGTGAACGAGTGAATGATTCTGACTCTATATGAGGTGAACGAGG
>CAAKHD010003439.1:149690-177305 GCA_901007705.1 Fistularia tabacaria | reverse complement strand
CTCTCTCTCTCTCACACACACACACACACACACACACACACACACACACACACACACACACACACACACACACACACACACACACACACACACAAGTATGAGTAATACACAGGAGTTTTGAGACCCATCTGATATTTTAAATCACACAATTGGGGGAAGGATTGGGTCCAGTGGAGCATCAATGATAAATCATTAAAGCAGTGATGTAGATGTTATTCAAAATTGTCAGGCATCTGTGCAAACAAATACATTCATACACAGCTTTGGCTTTGGGGTAGTTGATATGTCCAACGGATACTTTGCTCCCAGTAGATGGGACAAAATAAATGTATGTATTTCACAGGGTAAATCCACAGGAATAAGACTTGATGTTGTATTTCAACACCCACCTCATAGACCTCATTGACAAAAAAATAGTCTCATACCTATAATCACAGATGACCCAAATCTGAATGTTATTGGGGAAGGGCATATGATGTGATGGAAGCCATCACTTATTTCTCAACCAAGAGCTAGTAGGGTAGGATAATATATTAATACATATCTAACATATCTTCCACCAAAGTAGCACGCCAAAAAATAGGGATACAGAATTCGACTTCAGTATCCAAATGGTGTTTTTTTTTTGTTTGGATAACTCTCTTACCTATTGGACTTGGCTTACACAATAGAGGAACTTTTCACTATGCATTCATCCATCCAATAAAACACATACTGATAGTGGAAGCTACCATGCAAGGAGCAGCATAACTCATTAGGAGCAACTGGACTAGACAGGTGGACAACAAAACTCTGAAATAGTCTGAGTCATGAAGAAGCAACCTTCTTATTTTCAGGAGGCCACTCAACCAAATAATCCATGCTGAACAAATTTATTAAACCTTTTGCTAGTATGCTCAGGAAATTCACTTGGATATTTTTAAAACCACAGAAAAAATTGTCCTGATTGCTACAACTGACAGACAATTTTAAAATTAGCAAGTACCTCCAAGTCAGCAAGACAGTACATTAGAAATATAGGTCTGGCCTTATTACATGCAGGGGAATGTAGTGAGTCGTCCCGGCTACAAAGAGCTGGTGGTTTGAGTGATGAAAGGTCATGTCTATCACTTGGGTAAACTTAATCACAGAGGATGGAGAAGTTCACTGAAGTCTGAGCAATATTCACAGCACTACATTTGGGATAAAGGACTTGCCATCTTCAGTTAGTTTATTCTAATCTTAAATTTAAATAGTTATTGTAGTATTTACAACAAGAGACACAGAGTTAAAAGGTCATGTGTATGATTTCTACACTTCTCTGATTTGAAGAATTGCCAATATATTTAACACAAAAGAGTTATGATTTCTTTGTCACGCATATCTAAATTCTCTGAAACAGAATGTCAAAACATGTCTCAACATGGATGATGATAAAAACCATGTGTAAGTTCTTATTTTCTCTTTTTTGAACACAAATGACACAAACGGACAAAATGACCCACCTCCTATGATCAAATCATTGTCACTGGTGCATGCATTATCTTTATCAATCAAATATGGTTGGACCACAGGTCATCAGTTTTCTTTCTAACAGTTATCAGTACAAAGGATACAATATATTAATCACGAGTCAACAAGGATACTAATGGAAAGATGAACAGCCCAAACACACTGACTTAAACGAAACTGATCTGTAATAAGCACTCAATATGCATAAGTGAATTAATTTTCCAGTCAGTCTATCTCCATTAATTTCAAACTACAGAGCGCTTCACTTAAACATTCTTGACATCTCAAAGAAGTGTATAAACATTAGGCAAAGGAAAGCCCAGTCCTTGTGGATAAGTCTGGTTGTTATAAAAAGCTGGGAGAGCTCGCGTACCTGAAATTTCCCCCCATGCACAATTACTATGTGATTTATGTATATGGACAATTATCAAGATTAAGTATACACATGTCTCAAAACCAGTCTCAACAATTATTTATCATAATCAATGTTATTTCAATAAGCGTTATCATACTAAAAAAAAAAAAGGGTTCAATAAATAAAATGGAAAATATCCAGTAATTGAAAACACGAGGAGCCTTCAGTCACAAATACCTTTTTGAAGAATTCTGTGCAGTCTCGGGTGGACTCACTGACATCTCACAAAAAAACTCCTACTCCTACAATCTGTTAAAAGAAAATGCAAAGCTGCATCAGACATCAATTCTTTGTAATAATTACAGTTATCAGCGGACAATGCATCGGTAAGTATTGATAACTAAACAAAACAGGAGTATCATAATATCCACTGATAAACATGCAAGTATGTCAATTTTCAGATAGAATGCAATAGTATAATTTTCCTGTTGATAGAAAACCCCTCCCCTTTTTAAAGTGATAGCAAGGGAATACATTTCCCAGCAACTTGAGCAAATCACTGATGAGAAGTTGTTCTGCAACGAAGAAAAAAAGACACACACACACACCGTTGTTGCCAATCGTAGAAGTCAAACCGGAAATAACCAGAACTTCTGCAGGACA
Organism: Fistularia tabacaria; assembly: GCA_901007705.1. Classification (NCBI taxonomy): domain Eukaryota; kingdom Metazoa; phylum Chordata; class Actinopteri; order Syngnathiformes; family Fistulariidae; genus Fistularia; species Fistularia tabacaria. The sequence continues at coordinate 174,796 of CAAKHD010003439.1, read as the reverse complement.
TGACCATTTCTCAAAATCACAGTGGGTGAAGGATGTTTTAGGCATCATATTTGCTAGCTGCACCTGAGACATGTTCAGACTGTGAGCTGTTTTCAGTTTGCAGGAACTGAGATGACAGCTGTGAGACTGACAGGCAGGACGCAGCACAAAGGAACAGATGCACCGTGATGGTGGCGGCAGTTGTGGGGGGCTGCATCCTCCAGTATCGAGTAGTCACTGAGCGCTTTCAGAGCGGCGGTTAATTGCGGAGGATAGGTAAAATGTCTAATTTCGCACCAGATAACCCGCGACAAATTCGTAGTAAAAGGATGAAAATGTCCACGAATTGGCGGTCTGTTGGATAACGCGGGCTCTACGCAGTCCGTTCTCAGTCAAAACATTTCCAAAACAGGTAGCAATCAAAACTAAAATTGGCCCTGCCGATGGCTCAGGCAAACCAAAACATAGCACTAGCGCTCGAACAAGACTAGATAACGATAACATAGAACCTATTTCTGCCAAGGGTGACATTAACATCCACTTAGTGGATAATCTTAATAATTAATGTATCCTTAAATGTCAACAGCTAGCCGCTACCTCCGATCAAAAACGTTAATGGTAACATTATACTGCCAAGAAGTTGACGACCGGGATCTTCTGAGCTAACCTCAGAGCTAACATTTACCACGTACCATAGCGGCTAAGTCCACTTACGCTAGCTGCCCATCATTCACTATCAACAATCGTTGTGTTTTTACGGCTAGCTGGTTACGCTAACTAGCTCTAACTGTTGTTGGTTAGCATCTAACGCTGCTACTAGTTTTGATAAAGGAGACGCTTCAAGTTATAAAAGGAAGCCTTTCGCGGATTAATGAATGCTAGCCGAATTCCATGGCGCCCGAGAAGAGGCGATGTGTTTGGCCAAGTAGCTTTGGACGGCAACGGTACATATTCCAACTCCGAAGCGACGGCCCGATCCTCGGGCTCGACAAATGACATCCAGTTTGAGGCCGTGCGCCTGGGCAGAGCAAAAACACACCTAGCTAGCTCGGCAGTTCGCTAGCTTCCGTTACCTCCCGGTCAACGATTAACGACGCCGTAGGTGGTTTTGCAGCAAAGCAATTTCTAATGTTATTGTTCATTCAAGCAATTTCAAACGTTTGCAGAAACAATAAATAAATGTGAATAAAATTACCTTCGGATGTTGTGCCCTAAGGGAGGGGAATGTTTTAGCTTGGTTTGTGTCCGTGTCTCTAGCTCCCCCTTTCTTCTCTCGCAGCTCCTCCAGAAGGAACCCGATTGGCTTGCCAGCTAGCTGGCGAGCTAGCTTGCTAGCTATCAACAATAATCCGGGTCGGACCGATTCGTTCTTCTTCCGTCACTCAAGGGTGAATATTTCAACGTACATTCTTGGGAAAACATTCGTTCTTCGGAGTTGCTGTTGGTCTGTGCTGACATGAACAATGAGTGCAGCCAATTTCGACAGTAGATGAGAAATATGACGATTGTTGCGATCATCAAGAGGCTCTCCTCTCGTAGAACAAAATGCCGACCGGAAGTTCTGCTGTCTGACTGACCAAAGATCTCATGAGTGACTCCCTCCATCGGCGCCAAACAAAATGCCATGCAACGATTCGCATTGATGCCGCTAGAGGGAGCCTCAACTCTACTTTAGCTCATCGCTTCCTCCACGTTCATGAGCGTGCAAATATATCGATTCCGCCAAAGACGAACAGACGCCGCAAGTGTCATTTGCACTCACCCACACTCTCTTAACATTGCCTGAGTTTTAACAAATACCACAGTTGTCAATGCTTGATGTCTCTGTAGCGTTGACTGGCCTTCATCGAACACAATCTGACCTATTTTACTTAGAATCAAAAAGAAGCTTAATAACCCAAACAATGAATATAGATAAGCCTGTCCTGTATCATAGTCATCTTATTTGTATTCACATAATAATTTTCAAGTTATAGTCATGTATCATACGTAATAGATAATGAGATGCAGTGATTATACATTTGTCTGTAAACCTTAAAATCCCAAATCACTGACTATCAAAAACAACAATAAAAAAACAATCTCCTTCTCATAGAAAGAGCCTGAATTCAAAATATATTTGTTTCTAGAGAATAGAATTCATTCAAAGCGGTTGTATTATGTTAAAGGTATTCAGATTTTAAAATGAAATCATTTTTGTACACTGTGATTTACACTGTGACAAAACAATGAAATCAGTAGTTATAAATGTGTAAAATATTCCCATCATTTAGACTGTCTAAAGCTGACTTTTCAAACGGCAAAACTTAGTTTCTATTTCTTTCCTCAATCATCTAATGTGTTATTTATTAAAAATCAGTGAGGGAGAAAAGCCTTCAGGAAGTTGGACTGTCACAATGGCCTTTAAAATTTGTAAATGATTTGGAGCATCTGTTTCGGTTAGATGATCAATTCAGGAGGAAAGAAATGCGACTGAAAGGAAGAGAACTGCATTTGCCAACACTCACTGAGCGCTTCTTTGTCGGTGCACAATAATTGAAAATCCACCAGTTAGAAAAGGATGTAAAACACTTGACAAAAATATAGCAAAAATGAATGTACTTCTAAACCACACTGCTGGAATGAAACCACAGATACACAAACACTGATATCACCATTTTTTATTTAAAAGCATTCATGCAAAATAAAAGTACTACAAATAGGTCAGTCTGTGCATGTGTTTTCGTGTTTTGAGAGAGAGAGAGATATGGTCATTCCAAGGTGACATCAGCAGCTGTAAACATAGACTATTCCATTTCCTCAATATGTGGTCCTTTACATTGGCCATTATGTTCATTCAATTATTGTTATCAAAGGAATGATTGTTAGTTTCAAAAACATCTTACAGCTAACTCTACGGTGAATGTACATTTTTTTATCTACATTTCTGTATATTTCACTCACTGATATTTTACTCAGAATATTCAATCCAAAACATCTACGTAAATGTTACGTCTTTAATATAGATAATGAATTAGTTCAAACCCCAAGCAGCACCTACATATTCATGACTGGATGAAAAATGTGATGAATAAACCACATAAAACCATATTAAATCCTAAGGGTTAAGCATTACATTTTCTTGTGAATGAAGACACAAAAATAACAATTTGAATTTTAGTGATCACTTAAAAAACAGAGAAAGCATGCAGCTCATTATTTCAATGAATTGGAACAAGATAGCTATTCCGATGACCATGTAAGACTCAGAGTCATAGATTTGACTTAGTGACATGTATTATCAATCGTTTAATAGAAGCAATTTTTTTGCAATCTTTGTTAAAAAGGACATCACATTACTGTGTTGCCTGGTTAAATCTTTGGAATAGAGTGGCTTTGACATCTGTATTTAATTAAATCAATCAGAAATACCCAATTTTTGGTCGAAAATTCGGATTCTATTAAAGTTCAATGTCCCTGCAAAGTGAATTTGAAAAAATAAAACATGGCTGAGTCATATTTGGTTCACAGTTTTTGTGTCGTTGAAAATAATTTGCAAGGTAAAATGTTGCACGATGTAAGTCGGTTTATTTAAGAAGGGGGGAAAAAGGAAGCGATGTTTGCATGACAGAATGAAAAACTTTTGCTTATACTTTGACAGAAAACACACAAGTGAATTTAAAAATAAAATAAAGCTACTGATATCTGTACATAAGTCTGTAAAAAGACAGCCTTCTCTCCCAAAGAAGATGCCCTGGTCAAAGTATATGTACGCATGGTATCAAATTTTTCACAGTATCTAGATATTGTCCCAGGCTCCATTCATTTTTCCATACATACATCACCAGAGGGAAAATAAAAACAACTATATTATAGCCAGAAGAACTTCATGTTTGGAACACAAACTGCCGTGGTATCTAGATATAGAGCAATATTCAGCAAGTGGGTGGGACTTGTCATCACAGTTCTTAAAGAGGCTGAATATGGCATGTATGCATTGGTCAGGCCGTCAAGCTAGAATGCTTCACTCTCAATAGTAAACAGCTGTCGAGATAAAGAGGATGCATGTATTACTCTTAGAAATCCCTGTTGCAGACTTCCTTTAAATAAACAGGTAACAGGGTAATTTCTTTCATTTTTTTTTTTTTGAGGAAGCCACTTGAATGACGAGTTCACAGAATTTTATGAAAGGGATGTTTTGCGATGGAGAAAATCAAAATTTTAAAATGTAATATGATTCAACATGGAGAGACATTTTCCTTAAGAATTTAGGCAACCTCTGACTAATCAGCCCTCCTTACATCTTGGTCTCACTGGTAACAGGCCTCTCGTTCTCATATTCATTCTCCTGAGAGATGAGCTGGTAAGGTTTCTTGTCTGCCTCCTCCACAACAGAGTTCCCCACCTCTGGATCCTTACTCTGCAACTCATGGCGAGATAGGTGCTCCACGATACCAGCACCGATGGAGTCTCCCAGGACATTTGTGGTAGTGCGCAATCGGTCCCTGCGTAAAATCAAAAACATAATTAGCTAGGCAAATGGAAAAAGGTATGAGCACTTATAAATACATTAATGTGGTAGAAAAAATAAATTTGTGAAAATATTGAAAGAAAAGGGGGAGGGTCACTGTACATAAAATCCATCTGGCATCCATCAAATTTATGTACACAAAGACATCATTAAAAAAGGTTTCTGCATGCATGCGTGTGAGTGAGTGAGTGAGTGAGTGAGTGAGTGAGTGGGTGAGTCAGTGAGTGAGTGAGTGAGTGAGTGAGTGAGTGAGTGGATGTGTGTGTCTGTCAGAAGAGAATGGGGGTTGAGGCTCGGCTAAAATTTGATCCAGGCTGTCTCCAAAACACTGGGGACACAACCAGAAAGGCAGGAAGTAGTACTTTGATCTAAATAAAGAGCAGATGGACCAAAAATCACTGAATTTAAAATCTGTGCACCTTAAAGATGTTCTTTATACCCAAACTTTTTAATGCATTTAAAAGCAAAATTCCAAAGTAAAGCCAGATCTAATCATTCTTTGTTCTCGATCGACATCATTAAACTCCTTAATTTCTATCTGAAATGTTCCTGGTTTCACTGCCTGCTGTTGCTTCGAAACAAATGTTTTGCTCATAAGCTCACTTTTGTAATGAAAAATTTTTCAAGAGTGTGAAAAGGCATACGTACAGGAACCAATCAACTGCAATGATGAGTGTGATGTCATCAGTCGGCAGACCTACAGACGTGAGTACTATCACCATGGTTACCAGTCCTGCCTGAGGGATTCCAGCTGCTCCAATACTTGCTGCTGTGGCCGTGATGCTTGCAAAGCAAAAAAAAAAAAAAGGAGAAAAGGAGGAAAGAAATATAAATGCAAGCTTGATTGTTCAAAACTATTCATTACTATTTGTTCAGCCCCTCGGGCTGATACACCTCAGTATGAGTGAAAACAAAAACAATAACAAGAAATAATTGCTTTGGCTGAAATGCTGTACACAACTATTTCAAATAGGTGAGTAGGTGGTTTCGAAATGGATAGCGCATTCTGCCATAAGTAGTATTCTGGCTTTGAAGAAAACAGAGCATTCTTATAAGCGTCATTAAAAAACGCAGAGAAAAGTTCACAGACTATTTTCATTTTGGTACTTAAGTTATCCAGAAAGTTGTGAATAATTGGTGTACCGATTTTTTTGAGGAGCAAAAGATAAATCACAATATTTAATAACATACCTGATGGTGAGAATCTGTCCGAAGTTTAGGTCATAATTGTTCACCTGAGCAATAAAGATGGCTGCCAGGGCTTCATACAAGGCCGTGCCATCCATGTTTATGGTGGCACCCACGGGGAGCACAAACCGGGTCACTCGTTTGTCTACATTGTTGTTTTCTTCAAGGCATTTAAACGTGATCGGCAAAGTGGCTGAACTAGAGGACAACAGAAGAAAAATGGAGGGTGATAGTAAAGAAGCGAAGCGGCCCTGCTACCTTTGAATACATCAACACTGGCGAGTCGTGTCGTGATCATGCTGACCTCAACCATCTGCAGTATGTGCTGTTCTAAATGAACATAAAGATCTAAGCATGTGACAAAAAGCCAAATGGCGATTTCATTTTCATTGAATCTTCACTGCTATTCAAAGATGGCCATTGTTGATTAACCAAGATTTGCCATAACTGCAACAATTTCGACAGATAGACTGTAGTTTATGGTTTCTAGTCACAATGCAATGTTCTAAATTGCATTAAAGATAATAGAATTGCAGACCTGGAGGATGTTCCTACTGCGGTGATGAGTGCCTGCAAAAGCCCTGCAATGAAAACGAATGGGTTCTTCCTGGTGATGACAAAGTAGAGCGTTGGCAGGACAATGGTGGCATGGATGAGCAAGCCGCAGACCACAGTCACCGTGTACATGCCCAGCTGGCCACCCATGGCTGTGATATCCTCCATCTCCACGATTTTCCCAGCTATTAGGAACAGGATTCCGATGGGGGCATACCTAATAATCAAAACACGTTACTTATGCCACATCTTCAGGCAGGTTAATCCATTTTACCAGCCATTTCCCCGACATACTTACCACATGATTATGGCAACAAGCCTCATGATTGCTTCGTTGAGACAGTCAAAGAAGTCCTTCAGAGGCTGCCCTTGTTCGTTCATGCTCCCAATGATAAGACCGAAGCACATGGAGAATACCACCAGGCCCAGAGCGTTGACTCCATTGACTGTGCCCGGCATCGGAATCATCTCCTCCCGTGAAATCTCTTGGCTACCATTGAATGTGACTATCGTATCATTCACTGTCAGTTTCAAGTGAACCACTCGTTTTGCATAGTGTGTCTTGAACTGGAAAAAAGAAGTATGCTTTTCAGTTGTTCAGAACCACCTTGGTCAACACTTAAGTAGATAAATAGGAAATGTCTTTTAACTTGTAATGAGACCATATAATCATAATCTCCCAGTTTTGGAATAAAGTGCATTCTATTCTATTCTATTCTATCCATCATCTGCGGCTTGTCCTGAACTCAAGGTCACGGGGGATGCTGGAGCCTATCCCAGCTGTCATCGGGCGAGAGGCGGGGTTCACCCTGGACAGGTTGCCTGTCAATCGCAGGGCCACATATACAAACAGAAACCATTCATTCACTCACTAATTCGGGGCAATTTTCCCATTTTTTCCCAATTAACCTGCTGCATGTTTTTGGACTGTGGGAGGAAACCGGAGAGCCTGCAGGAAACCAACACAGACACGGGGAGAACATGCAAACTCCACACAGAAACGTCCCCTTGTCGGGAACAAATCAAGGTCCTCGTGCTGTGCGGCCGAGGCGCTAACCACTGCGCCACCGTGCTGCGCTGTATTCTGTTCTACTCTATGAATTGTTATTATTATTATTATTAGATTTAGATAATACAACTTTTGCACACAGCCTGGAACTCAGCTTCTCTTAAATCAAGACAGGCAGGGTGGGATGCTTGTGATTTACAGGTATCAAAGCGCAATCTTGAAGTTGCATGTACTTTAATTTATAAAAGGGCTTTGTTTTGATTCACTGCAGTCGCAGTGCTGCAAAAACAATTTAACTGAATGTTATTCATTATGCTCAAACAAGTAAGAGGAACGACTTTAAGCTAAATGAAATTCTACTAGCTTTTTTTATACTACAGCTTTCGATGCACCAGCAATCTCTTTTAAATGTTTTGCATCTCAGAGAATGTGTTCAGATGATGCTATATGATGAGATATTTTAAAAAAACAACATGAGAGGCAGGAGTATAAATGATGAAATTCTTAGAAAATTATTCACATTTTCAAAACTAGTCAACAGAAAAATGGAAGAGATGATTAACATGTGGGGTACCTGTTTGGTGCAAGCCTCCACAAGGTTAGGGGGGAACATGTTTCTGCAAAACAGCACAATGTTATCGATATTTATGTATAAAATTTGATACAATCTATATTAAATGTCTTTGGTCCTGGGCAAATATATCAATTACTTGAGTAAGTATCTAAAGTGTCACGCACCCTTCAAAGCAATAGTGTTGAGTAAGGTTGCCTGACTACGAATCGTGAAAGAGATTTTCATATTGATATTCCTCTTATATCATTTTTCAAGATCCATGAGTCTGTGCTGGTACCTGATAAGATCCAGGAAAGCATCAGCAGGGCTAACCTGCTCAATCTGCTGCTGTTTGGTAAACTCATCCTTCGATCCTTTCCCAGGATGAACAATGAGCACCATGACGATCCCGATGAACACAGCAATGACAGTTGTAGTAGTGTAGTAGACCACCGCCCTCATGCCCATTTTACCGGAGGCACGGCTGTCCAGAGCAGCCATACCTAAAATGAACATGTCATACATTTGACTTGGTAAGTGCTAAAGACAATTATGATGCAACCGCATATATGAATAAGTAGATATCAACCAATATCTAAACTCCCCTTCTAGGAGTGTGGATGGCTATGCACAAGGAGAGGGGTGCATGTGCAGAAGACATTCCACAGTCCTCCTTTAGATGGAGCAACAGTGCTGTAGGCAAACACAAAATCATGTGGAACCTTGAAAAATCACAGTATCACTCATACAAATTAATAAATTAATTGAATACCACCAAATTCGAGGCTGAATTGCTTACTTTCTTAATAATGCTAGACTGACGTTAGATTGTTGTGTTATAACTAGTATTATCAAACAAAAACTTATTTTAGTTGGATAATATGTATAGGAGATGAAAACAAATGCTCATATGGGAATATTGACCCTGGCAAGTTATGCTTCAGGTGGCATGCAGGGATCTTAGAGTTAATAATCTACAATGACGTCAGAGCTAAATAAATGTTTTCAACATGTCTAAATGTTTTTACTCCTTGTGTGAATCAGGATTGCTTGGGAAAAAAAGACTGTTATTATTATAGGTGGAATACACCCATTCAGATATGTATCTATGAGAACAAAGAGTAATGAGATATACAATCTGACTATGACCTTAACCGCTGAAAAGGCAACGCTTGTTGTCAAGCAACCAAGAACAACCTTTTTATAAAATTCTGTACAACTTAGTTACACAAAGAAACACTTTGAAAACGTATCAGGTTTATCATTGAAGCAAATAGTGGTCATTTTACGTTTATGCACTGCTGTCTTTGCAGTAATGCATCCAAGAGTGATAGATGTTTGTTGTGGGCACAGAAAGATTCATAATCTTAGCTCAACTGACTATTGTGGTATGGGCACATATTTCAACTGGAATGAAGGTAGCAGCAGAAGATAAACAAATCCCAAAGAATCTTATGTGCTTGATGGTTCTGAATGATATGTTACATCCTGCGATAAATCATGATTTGCACTAAAGCAAGAAAAGATGGCTACTATCAAAAGTACATGTTCCTAAAGTATGCAATATTTTCTGGTCCGATAAAAGCTACCTTTCGGTCTCAGATTGTGTGACAAATGGTTAATACATTGAATGCTTACTACTTTTTGATAATGGTGACGTTTAGCTTAAATTTGCCACTGCCAAGAATTTTTTCAAAGTCTTCTGAAAGCCAGAAGGAATTCTCATGGACTCTCCAAGCCTGGAGGCTAAAATGTCCCGCAAAGCTTTAACAGCGTAAAACAGACTTTGCAGGGATAATAGCAGCAAAAGAAATACTGCCATTCAGACGATCGGATTTGGAAACAGACAAGCTGGCTCCAAAGGCGCGACAGTAGTGTTGTATTTTCAAAGTGTCAGGTCCTGTTATGGCAATTATCATCATTCAGAGCAATACAAGGCAAAGCAGGCTTTGTGCAATGGGAGATTTATGAGTTCTTTTTTTTATATGTAGCTCATTGACGGTGTGTATGCGAGTGTGCGTGCTTGCTAGTTTGTGTGACTGTGCACCTTGTGGCCCTGCTTTGGACCTCTCTGTCCCTCTTGTCTCAACATGCCCCGGGCTTGGGTGTTTTACCCATTTCCTTTTGATCCTCTTCATACCCTTGTCATCCCTCCCTTTGTCCCTACCCCCAAATTCTTCCACTCCTCTCTGCACCACCCCTCCATCACCACCTGAGAGTTTCAGGGAGCCCCATGTCCCCCACCCCCCTCCTCATGCCCGTCCCCCACATCTTGATTCCCTTGTCTCTTTTCTTGCACACTGATCTTATTGCTCCAATCCTCTTTCACCGCCATTCTTGACCCCCCACCCATCCCATTTTTTCACCATCTCCCCCTTCTTTGGTTTCTCCTCCTATTCCTTTCCTGACAGCCCTGGGAAAACTTGTTGACTTTGTCAGTCCGGCACACAATGATCCCCAACTTGTTGTCCGGGCAACGCAGTCACAGCCTCACCAATTCCATCCTTTGAAAGAGACGAAAGAACCAAGCTTGAAGGAGAGCAGGAAGAATGACTTTCTTTCTCATATGTGGAATGTTCATCAAACACAGAAGTAGGCCTATTTTCAAAGGGGGAAGTTGAAACTTGAGACATTCAGGAGAGGTGCAAGAGGTGTTCATTCACAAAATATCCTCACTTGTTTCTGGAGTTCAACAGTTGAACTAATAGAGTGATCAGCAGTCAGCTATTTCATAATCAATGTATTGCTTGAGACAACTTTGTAAAAAAAAGAGGCAAATGCTTCTCAATGCTCACGTTTCTGTTTGGTTTGACCTCCTTGGAAGTTTGAACCTTTGCTTAGACGAAACAAGTCACTTTAAAATGGCACCAGGAGGTCTAAATAGCAAAGAAATTACAATTACTGCAACTCTCCTACAGTCGGTCTTAAAACCCTAGATGCTGTACTTCAAAAAAGCTCTCTGACAGCCTACATTGTGATTGACTGTAAAGCAGGAAAAAACGTTTAATGTCGTGCAGTCGTTCTTTGTTTAGGAGACAAAAAAGGAACAATTAATTAAAAAAAATAAACATAAAAAAACACACAAACACACACATATATATATATATATATATAAATGCCTTGGAGGTGTTAGTCCTACACATGATTCAAGTTCCATTATTTTTGATCCAAGGTTTGGTCCTTCCAGTTTAGCTCCCATATCTCCTTAACTGTCTTCTGATCATACCAAATTGCTTAGACTAATATGTAAAACAATCACTGTTCTCGAGTGTAATATTCCCATAACTGTGGTTTAACTGAAGCACTTATTGAGAGGGAAACTGATGCCATATCAATGGTAATTTGATCATACCAGCTGGCCTGCTGTCAGCATGCATGGTTTCTACTTTGCGAAACACCATTTAAGACAAGAGCGGGCGGTAAATCACCATCTGTCTCCACTACAGATTGTTTAACTCCTCAGGTGTTGATCCACCTGTGGGGGAAGCCCAGAGATGGTTGATATGATAACACAAACATTGCAGAAGTGATGCAGACCGTGCTACCTGAGGGATGGGTCAAGTGATAGACTGGCAGAACTACACAGTGTTTGAATGCACGTCTGAGCCACCTTTTTCTGTATTGCAGTCAATGTGCAAATTGTTCCAGACTCACGCCAGGTGAGTAGATGTCAGGTATCTCGAGTCATCTCGGCCCATCCATATTAGTTTTCAATTGAGGTCGTAGTCAGCTAATTGTATTCTCAGTCACATAAAGTCCACAAATCAGTTCATACAGTAGAGACGACATATGTGTTCAACAATGAGTAAAACTGAATTTACGTTGCAAATGTCCCCGTGTGCCTGCCGTAGAAACTACGTTCTGAAGGTTAAAAAGAATTGAAACAGAGTCATCTGGTAGTTTCTGGCATTCACTGTGCTTACATTCTTTGAGGGTGTAACCACATCAGGTCATCCCAAGGCACATACCAATGGAGCTATATCAAACTAACACAAATACTCATAATCCAGCTGCAAAGATTATAGATGTATCCACATATTACATTCAAATCATATAGTCTATGCATCCACAATACAAAGAATATCCTCAGACAAACTTCCTATAATCTTTTGATATAACTGTCAAAATAGGAGCAACAATATTAAAGTTTTTAAGAGTAATACAACAACTAAATCTACATTGTTCATTTCATAAATTATGAGGTTCTAACACACCTGAAAAACATCCATCCTGAGTCAGAGCAAAACATTCAACCACTTACACGCAACGTAACAGGTGTACCTGTGAGCCAGGTGGAAACCTGAGAGATGAGACACACTGGGGACATGCAGTGCGATAAAGGACTTGGTGCCTCACAATCGTGAACCATGTTCAGACAGGGGAGCCCCCACACACACATACACACACACACACACACACACACACACACACACACACAGAAGAACCAAAACAAGAGACAAGAAGTAAAACTAGACAGTGACACAGAGGATGACACTAGAAAAAAAAGAACAGGTCAGATGTTTTCTGCTCAGTCATCCACTTTGGACTCATCAAATCATGGTGTATTGCAAATGAAACAGAAACAAGAAATAGCAAGAGTGCTCTTGATGAAGAGTTGGCATTGCATCTATAGAATGCAAAAATAAGTATTTGAGATACGTGCCTGGTGACTTCTCATCACACTAACACTCTTTGTTGGTTTCTAGAAGTAGTCATGTGACATGATGTCAGTAAGTGCTGATGTTACGCCCCGCCGAAGCACAAAGCAGGGTCTTATCATACACTATCACTCTGTGCTTTCCCGTCAGGAGACTGGTTCATTGCCCTGTCAGTCACTGCCCTTTGACAGTATCTGGTCAAATCATACCCTGCCTATATTTGGCGGTCCGAACTGGACGATCACATATTCCATAAGTTTGCAGTACTTCATCCGAGGTGAGCGTGGCTCTGCACAGAAGCGAAACCTTTTGGCTTCGCTGTCCAAAGAAAACAACCCGCCATGTCTGTATGTAAATCACAAATGAAATTCCATAAGAGGACAATTGAAAAGAAACAGAGGTGACAGCCTGAGTCAGCCATTTTTCGTGTTTGTAGCATTTTGTGATGTTGTCCACGAATATATTCTATGATCTTGGATTATAGGACAAGATAAGTGTCCCCCCACTCCCCTCCAACCCCCAAAAAGCAGCCATGTCAGCCAAGTGAACAGCAGAATGTACATGCCTACGAGAAAGTACAAATCCCTCCACAAATCAACATAAGACTCCAATTCGCTGAAATTTGTCAAAAAAGTTTGGTTGTTGTTTGTGAATTAAGACTTGTAAACATACAAACAAAACATTGTGCATCATGCACAGTTTTCATCATGATGCTTTTTTATTTGATGCGATATTTGATAGTATGTTTTTCCTAATCTCCTGTAAATTCTCCTTCTGAATTTATCAGAAACATCTCCTTCATAGGAAATGTCATCGTTTGGTTATCCTCAGAATTTTTTAACCGAACCACAACCCCAGCCAGGTAACCTACAGGAGGTAGTGTCCTCCTGTGTTTTCTTACTGTGATATAAGAAAACATAAGAGTAAATAAAGTCAAGCAGACCCAAACGTGTAAACTGACTTTGCACGGTTCCTTCACTCCATGCTTCGAAGTCAGATAATGACAGAACATGTCACAATACTGCAGACGTAAAGAAAAACCAAGGGAGATTGTGGAACTAAGTGGGTCATGAGGTTGTCTGAAGTTGTTTTGAAATAAATTTAGCACAAAGCGTCAAGAAGACTGGAGTTGTAAAATATTGAGGTTTTTTTTAGGTATCCAAGGATCATTTATACTAAAATAGATAAAAAGAGTTGAGAAATATTTTCGTTACTGTCTTAGTATTGTTGCACATTGTGGCCAAGAGCATTTATATCTTTTATATTGTGTGGTATTTTTTATGCTACTGTTTAGCCTCTTACCTATCTCTACTGCACTGTCTACTTTCTGCTGTTTAAATTGAAATCCCCCACTATGGGACAAATAAAGGCATATTCTATTCTATTGTATTCTATTCTATTCTATTCTATTCATTTCCAGGTCTACTGGTTAATAATACTGATGGTAGTAGTAAATAATTCCCATTCAATTCATTTATTGATTAGCAATCCCAAAAGATAGCATCAATGGTGTAAAAGGATTGGATACTACAAACAAAACTTTTTTGATGTACATCTCTAAAAGAATAATAAAAATGTAATGTTTCTCCTTAATAGAACAGAAATAGCCTGCTACCCTTACCTGTGATGAGACTGGAAACCAACAGGGGCAACACGAGCATCTGAAGCATCCTCATCAGCAGTTCACCGGGGAAAGAGAAGAACTTCACTTCCCGATAAGACATGTTGTAAGGTCGAAGGGCAAACCCCAGTATTATACCTGATGAAAGAGTCAAAAAAGGTTAATCCCAGGTTTGTCCCACATTATAACTCCTATAGCTGAATATGGGTATATCATCGGAAAATCTCTACAACGGTATTACCGATTCACAAACGCTGGAGCGTCTTTTATCACATATCATTTTTGATTATGATATGAGTCCGGCTCAGTGACCTTTTTTACTTCTTCCTGATCCGGGAGAATTGAAAGCATGTGATAGCAGAACCCCCGGCAGTCATGTTATACGGCACTATGAATAAGACGTCAATATATTGTGGTGAATTACTTTGTTAAAAACCCCAGGAATGGTGACTGTCATTGTGTCAATTCTATTCTATTGTGTTACTCATGTCTAAATGTGTTTCATTCAGTTTGAAATGTGGAAACAACTAATAAAGGCTTTCCCAGCCTCATAAAGTTCTCACACTCACTGTTAGATTTCTTTCTACCTGAATTTACATTATTGAAGTTGACTTCATATTTTCATTGACTTTCATTGAGTTTTTGAGCAACTAGGTTTTCAGACATGATACGAATCAACATCAGCTTGTTATTAACAAGTTGTGTTATTGCGGGATAATGGCCCTGTAAAACCTATCATAACCCTCTTCAACCAAATTAGCACATAAAAAGATTGGCCAGAGGCTTGTAAACCTGCTTCAAAGGCAAATAGCTGTGCTAACCAACTAAATATGACAAATAAAGTGAAGTGCCAAAGAAATATTAAAGTAAATAAAGTGACGGCAAAAAAGAATTCAGCAACAGCGGCGAGCCTTGTAGACGAGTTTCTATAAATTGGACTCATAGCTGGCTCGGATGTGAGCAGGCGTGAGTGGGTTTTGGTCAGGTGGAAGGATATCAATTTTCAGAGTATCATCCTATTGTCACCTAATCTGGAAAGAACCGACTAAAGTGAGACGAGACAAGGAAATGAGTCATGTTGTTTACCATACCGTTGCTTTTACAATAGAGACGTTAAGATTAATTCTGGTACCTTTCGACCAACTGAGTGATCGGAGAGAGAAAAAGGTCTCAATTTTCCTCTTTGTCCTCCAGTTAACTTCGTAAATAGTTATTATTCAAACAGTCAATTACATTTTACGTGTGTAAACTATACATACCGCCAAAAATACATGTACTGACAGGATTCATCTGCTAAGTCAGCCAGCACATACGCTTTAAAAGCCCTAACTTTCACAATACTTTGTGTCAGTTCTCACAGCATGCTATGTGTGCTCTCCAGCATCAAACCACAAACAGGACCAGGTGGCTGAATCAATAGTCAGAAGTAAGTCGTATTCAGCTGTGTCTCTAATAGCTGGGTGAAATTCTATCAGGCAGCAGATGTGCAGGTTGTGGGTGGGCCTGGCTCACTTCCTTCTGCGCAAGATGCAAAGGTTAATGGCAATTGGTCAAGGGTCAGGAGCAGGGGTCAGATAATGGTCAGTCTTCTAAGTTCATCTTCTCTTATCCCACTGGGTTCAACTGTTTGTGTTATTTGCTTCCGTCCTACTTCCTTCCTTCCTTGTCAGTCACAGCATATTGGAAGTGGAAAGAAAAGGTAAAGAAGCAGGGAAAGGAGGATTTTTTTTTTTTTTTTTTTACGACAAGAACGGCACACTCACCGATAACAACAGCAGCAACAGTTAAGATAACAAACGCATTTCTCATGAAGAACCCTTTGACGTCGTCTTTATTGATGCTCTCCACTTTTTTCTTGGCCAGTAGTGACCGGGACTGGATGCCGGCTCGGATCCGCTGAACACCACTCTGGGTCCTCTGCGGGTCTTCCCCATTGCTCTCAGTCATGGTTTCTCCTGAAATATCCACATCTGTTATGAGGGGTTGGAGTTCCTCGGTAGACCAGATCGATGAACTTGATTTATCCCTCGTTCACATTGTACCTGTCACTCTTTTGCCAAGTCTCTTACACCTCCACTTTTGTATGTGGTCTTCAGGCTGCTCTCATCAAGGGGGCATACAAGAGTCTGCCTTTGTTTGCAAAGAAAACCAATGGGAATTTGCCAAACACACTCAGTGATGAATCAGATATTTACAACACACCTATTATGTAGTATGAAGTTATATTCTCATAGCTAAATAGATAAAGGGTAGAAAATGATGGTCAGAGTGTCTGAACAATAAGGGACAGTGAAACAATCAAATCACTGAAAATGTACTGAGAAAGGAGTGAAAAAGACATCTGCTACACCCACAACTACAAAGCCTTACGCACTCTCTCGAAACACACACGCACACACACACACACACACACACACATGCGTGCACTCACACCGGAGTAAGTTAAGGTCAAACTATACACATGCAGGCAGCAGTTGGGCTGCCGTTCCATTGGTAAGATTAGGCATTCGGTAGTGAAACAAAAAAAAATCTAAGTTTTACCTTTAGAGTTGAGCAAATGTTTCCTTTGGATGAATGTCTCAGTTTAGCAAAGGATGGCTCAAGTTTAAAGCTCGGTTAGTGGGAGGGTGACAGAGGAGCTCTTTGGCTGCGAGCTGATTGGTGTGAGCCACCAGAAACGAGGAGATGGGAGAAAACTTGGAGCGGAGGAGTGACGAAAGGAGTGAGCTGTGGCAGCACTGGGGAAATAAAAGGGCCAGTGAGCGGAGGGAGGCGGTGCTATAGTGGACGAAAAACTAGTGGCAGTCACTCATAAATGTGCTGTTGTTGGGAACTGAGGCGGAGACTAAAAAAGTGAGGTAAGGTAAAAGAGGGGGTTGCTTTTGAGACGGAGGGGAACTTGGGGAATAATGAGCTTTGCAAGCATGAAGAAGAGAAAGGACCTTCTTGTGTTCCTTGGTCTATCTCAGCCCTCTTTTCAAATGTTTTTTTCACGCTTGATAAGTTCAGCGTGAGTGGGGATTCCTGTGGAGAGGAAGTTAACAGAGACTGTAACTCTCATTGATCAATACGTCGACATATTCTGGCACGTCTCACACCCACCCGTCTTTTTCACTGTGCGTTTTTTGTCACATTTAAGCTGAAATTATTCAAAGTTTATGTAGTCATTCTGTGTACTCAATGGAAACTGAACCCCTGTAGTTTGATGAGGTAATTATTTACCATGTGACAATGTTGAAACTGGTGCACTGCAGCATTGGGTTATGAAAGAGGTAAACTGGACAAATACGTGTTTGAAGACTGAAGAGGTTCTGTATGTATGACGATGTTGATATCAAGGAACAGTAAAGGAAAACAATGAATGGATGAAATAATTGGCTGTGTACACTGAGGCTCGAGAGGCCAAAACATTTGCGAGGGAGATGATTCAACACAAACAGACTTGACAATGAGCTGGAGGCTAAATGCCAGCAAAGTGCTGAAAATTTACTTTGTGTGTTTGTGCAGAAAGACGGACATGTATTCAGATTGCCCAGACACGAAATACACACAATAGATGGAAAGAAAATAGAAACATTTGTAAAATTATTTTTTCAAATGGTTGCAACACACTTTTAAAAGGTAGCTTAGCTGAAAACTATTTCACTGAAAACTTTTTATGAATTTATTTTTAGTTTTATTTTGTGCCCCGATATTTGTAATTTAATGAGATAGGTAGAGAACGACCACTTTCAGTAAATTGGAGTCCAAGATGAATTTCCAAAAATTTTAAATATTTTGCTTCCTGGACGTCTTCTCAGTATACTAGTATACTACTAGTTCTAGAGAGACAAAAAAAGTTGCTGACATACTGGTTATCAGATGGATCACGGAGACCCATGAGTCAATCCCAACTGTGGCTTGGCGAGAGGTAGGGTTTAACCAGATCTGGTCGTCGGTTGATCACAGGAACACGTATAGACATACAACCACTCACTCTCCCATTCTCAACAATGGACGATGAACCGATGGCGTGCTTTTTGGACTGCAAAGAAGAAAGCCCACACAGGCATGTGGAGAACATGCAAACTCCACACGGAAAGGGAATAGTCGGAAACAAAGCAGTTATGATCTCCTTCCGACATCCCTCGGGCCTCAGACACACTTAACAGCTCTTCTCAACACTCCAGTCACAGGACGTCTGACTCACTTACTGGTTTAATATCATAAAGAGCCCATCATTCGTCGGGCTATTGTCTTGTTACGACTGCAAATCTGCTGCTCTGACAGAAAGGCTGACAAAATGAGAATCAACATTGAAGAGGGTCTGAGGAGGTCATGCAATTCTCTCTCACAGTGCTGTTATTGCTTTCCACATGTTGATTCTCACTTATAGAGAGTGGCGGCTGATATGCTTACGAGCAAAAATAACCTGCTGAGAGTATTTACACGTGAGTTCAAAGTAATGTGTTCATTTAATTGTCACTTATTTGCACATTGAGAGAATGAAACTTTTTGGTTGCTGCCTATCTGATTAGATCATCTAATTCTTTGAGTAAATATATCCTCTGTGGATTATGGTTTGTGTGAGGTGGAAACTGTGTATGGACTGGACACCAAAGAACAAATAACTATGAACAGCTGGTATTTGGGAAGTATGTGAATGTGTCTGTGCCTTGTCTTCTCTACTCTATTAATCCATTGTTTTTATTTCATAGGGTCTCTATTAGCTTGATTGAAGTGTACAATGGATTACACTTTTCAATTTTGTTGTATTTTTGGTTTTTTCGCGCTTGTACCATGCCAAAAAACACATTTTATTAAATTGTGTTCTGTTCTAAATATATGATATCGAATAATCCAATTATTTATCCATCTTCTACCGCTTATCCGGGGTCGGGTGGCATGGGCAGAAGGTAAAGCATAGAGGCCCAGACACACCTCTCCAGAACCACTAGGTCTAGCTCTTCAGGGGAGTCCCGAGGCGTTCCCAGGCCAGCTGAGACACATATAATAACTGAATAATGACACCAGAAATGATCAGAAACCCAATGCAGGCTGGACAAGTGAGTTCGGGCACACCAAGCATCATAAACGGACTGCATGTATAAGATTATCGCTAGCATTTGCTTTTGTTTATTTCCAAAATGCAAAGCTGCTCAAAAGGAGTGCTCCATCCTATGTGCAAGGAGACAGCTGGGATTTGGATAGGGCCTCCCCTTGATCAGTGGTATAATGATGAAAATTACTTGCACTTGCTTTCTTTCTCTGCAAAACTGTCAGATAACCCTCACTTTACCTTGTACCCCTTGTACCCCGAGCTTGAGGGTGCGACAAGGGTCATGGGTAAACCCCCCCCCTCAAACCTTTTTAAATTGAAGAATAGGAAGTATGCTAAAGCATCAAGTGTTGTCTTATTATGTCACTGAAGTTTCTCTATTGTGGAACAATTAAAGGCGCATTTCTGCTCTATTCTATTCTATTCATGGCTGGCCGATTCAACCCACAAGGAATAAATCGCAAAAAAATGTATTTGAGCTTGATAAGCTCTTTATATTCCTAATGTAACAAACATCAAAACAAAATCAAAAGAAAGACAAGATGCAGGTATGATGTGAACCCTTCTGGAGAGGTGAATCACTTTTGATGTGATTATTTTCAGTTATAGTTGTACGTGCTCAGTTGGGATGGTTAAAGACCAATGTATTTGATATAGTAGCAATCATGTAGCTCCAAAACGCTATATGTAAAAGTAGGCAAGGTCTTGTCACATAATATTAAATGATTTCAGCATTTTGGTTTTCTTGCACAGTTTCCTTTGGTTTAACAAGTACGATCATTTAACACTATGTTATTTTGCAAGGTTCATATTTTTTGATTTTTTTGATAATAGTTACTCAGCTAACCTCTTTAATGGGCCCAGTTACTGTCCATGGATTTATTTCAAGTATTGCAAAACCAGTGCTTAGAGCCAATGACTTCCATGCAGAAACATCTCTTTGGTCCCTGACACTCATGCATGTGTGTGTGTGCGTGTGTGTGCGTTTGTGTGTGCGTTTGTGTGTGTGTGTGTGTGTGTGTGTGTGTGTGTGTGTGTGTGTGTGTGTGTATAAAAATAAATACATGCACAAGGAGAGAGGGAGATGGAAGAGTGACCTGGGCCTTATGTCAAGATCAATAGAGGGTCTGCGCTTCAGACAAGAACAGACACAGTCACATTCAAAAGGTGTAATCCTCCTCTCTAGGGATAAAATCTGCTAACCGATAACAAACCGGCGAGGGTTGTTGGAGATCTAGAGGAGGTTGGAATCACCACAGAGCAGCTGACCACTTAGTGACCAGGTGGAGAGAAGAGTCAAGAGTGCAAGGGTTTTTCCTTATCTGGGGGTTCAGTAGAAAGAGGATAATGAAGAAATGTAGCTGCCCTCAGGTGCCCCCTGCACCTCCCCTCCCCCAGAAGATATCTTCAGCTCCAGGTGAAAGCTTTTGTAAAGCAAAAAAGTATTTCCAGAAGAATCCTGGAAGTTAAAGGTAGGGATAAAAATGACATGATCCTGAAGGGAGGAAGCAACCCTGAGAAGCCAGAGTTACTTCAGTGTCAGCTGACTTTGCTGATGATAAGATATTTTAATTATGATGGTATTAGAGATTATTCAACAGAGTGTGGTTGGACCTCATTAGCCTTGTCAAGAGAGAACAACAATATGATTCACAAGCACTTGTATACATGTCACAGTTATTTGAATACCTTGGATTGATAACTTGATTGAGAGCTTGATGTAGGCAATGTATTCAACCAAAATAACCATTACAAGTTACTCCAGGCTTTAGGGAAGCAAACAGTTTGGGCTCTATTCCACTACACATATCTGCTATTTGATTACATAATGGGCTGCAACATTTCACAAACGTAAGTACCAGTGTGTCAAACTTTACTTCATCAAATATCAACTATGTTGTCATTTTCCGTACCACATATACAGTAATAATTTGATGAATATCTAACCACAGGCCCAGAAACAAGTCATGTTCTTTCCTGGCATGGCAGGAACCATTGATCAAAAAAATTCCTTCCTCTGTCGGGGCCGCGCCTCTCACAGACCTCATTGGGTCACCAGGTCTTTGCCTTGTCCAGTGGAGTGAGGAGGCAGAGGCGCGTTTACAAGATATCAAACTCAACTAAAACTAAACATACTCAGTTAAAGGACCCGCCTTTTAAGGTCCAGATTATGCAAAAGATTTCAGTCTTTAAACCTCAAATTCTTCACGTTTTGAATTTCTCTTGTGTATTTTTGCGTAATCCTTTTGTCCTCCTGTGTAATGCATCAGTGGGAGGCATGGCTTGTTCTGTTCAAGGAAATTGGTGAGGCACAACTGCTAAGGGTTCTATCGAGATTTCATTACATATCCAGTATCACAACTCCTGTGCAAGATTGCACCACACTCAGCTCATTTACATTCACCTGTTTTGAGAGGTTCCTCTCTCTCTCTCTCTCTCTCTCTCTCTCTCTCTCTCTTTCTCTCTCTCTCTCTCTCTCACCACAGCTCATCTCCATCCTTCACGTTCATGTCTCCCTATCTCATCATTCTATCCCTTGAACCACTAATGCACTGCGCAAACTATCCGTTACCCCTGAATGTTATTGAATTCGCTGACTTTTTTGTTGAACTATTATTTCACAAGCCAATGTACATAGCTCAAATATCAGCCAGCACAAATTAGTTACATTTATCTGACCTTTTTTGTATAGGAAATGTTATAATAAATTAACTTTTTTTTTAAGTTTTCATGACTGGCGTCTGTGTCCTTTCCGCTTTTCAAAGATGGCAGCTGTTGGGCTCAGTAAGTAACCGATGGAAAAAACAGAGCAGACCATCGGCATGGTCATTTTCTGCTGTCACGCATGGTTATCATTTGTGTCAGGGTTTTCCTCTTGCCTGTTTTATCATCCAAAGAAAATCTGCCATTATGAATTACGTGTTGGGTAAAGATGATTTTTTTTATTTGCAAATTCTTTCATTATAACTGTGTTTAGTTGACCTCCATTTATGGGCTTAGTTCATTTATTCATTCATTCATTAGCTGTACCACTTATCCTGCACTCAGGGTCATGGACGCACGAACCACTGCGCCACCGTGCCACTCATGAGACGAGTTGTCTGAAAATCTTGTTTTTCAATTAATTTGGATATTTTACACTTAAAAAGGGAAAAAAGAATACTATTTCTTTTCCAGTTTGGCTCCATGCGCCTGTAACTCTTGGACCCCGAAACGAGTTCCATACCTCTCCCAGTGCCTCTGACCAATGATCTGGTGAAAAAAACCACTGTGGTCAGGGTTTGGATGCTTCTCATATCTATAAGAATTATCTTTCAACTTTGTGTGTGTGAGTGAACCTGAAAAGCCAAGTCCCCGGCTTCATAGCAAAGCTTTAAATCAATATCATACAATTCATTCTCTTCACCGCAGCAACCCATATGGCATCCGTTATGCAGCCATTCCGACAAGCTACAACGAAGTCCTTTGTCTTAGATTGATAGAGTCTGTTGAGCAGAACCTATGAAACTGGACAAAAGAAAAAGAGAATCACAGATCCGGCTATCAAGCAATCAAAAGCGTGAGTGTGACAAACTGGCACGGTTTTGAAAAAAAAAAAAAAAACATCTCTTGCGTTTGTGTTTTCATCATCTTATGGGAGACTAAATTATTCTCACACCCCAGGGAAAAAGAAGTACAATTTATTTTACTGGTCGCTACAAACAGCTGTGCAGGTGTTGTCCATGGACAGTCCATGAGTAATATATAATAATAGAATAATATAATTCAGCAGTGATGTTTGAGGCCTAGATGTAGATGAAACAGAGACAGAGACAGTTAGCAGTCTATAAGCCATCCATTATTATGACATAACAACATTATTAGCAGTTGCACAAAAATCAGAACGAGATCATGTCCTCACCAATGTATTAAATACATTCTCTTTTGCGGGTGTAGAAATATGTCGCCTTTTCCTGTAATACTTCTGGGAAATGTCTGGATTTAATTCTGCTTGGGCTTAAAGGAAGAATGTAAAACACCAAAGCAATTATTTCTCCGTCATGTAAGGATCCATTCATTCATTGGTGAACATGGGCGGTATAATATTTTATAACATTTGACAAACTCACTGGAAAAATGAATGCTCAATTTGCCTGAAATAATTGAACTATGCAAAAAAGGGCTGAGTTTCTTTTGTTTAGCATCTTCAAAAGTGGAAACATGAATTTTGTGTTGTTAGCTCACCATGTGAATTTGTGCAAACTTTTCAAGAAACTGTTTTAACGGTTTTGAACAACAAATTTGAGAAAATTGGATAGCAGCTGCTTTTATCTCATAAATGATTTAATCAGCACATCAGCAATCTTACACAGACACACACACACAGTGAGATGGTCTCCATCTCAGCACAACCTAGTGTAACTCGAGCTGGTCCCAATTGCTCTACTAGGCCCGTCGTTTAAAATGGGAGTATCCTTCTCCCGGGGGGGTGATGTATCCAGAACAGGTTATAAGATCTGGACTCTACAGTGGCCCTCTGGGGGCAAACAGAACTGGGACCACATTGTTTGGCTGCACCATTGTGCGAAAGGGTTTCCCATGGATCAAATGTTAAGGACTTTGGAGGAGCCTCAGCACACTTGTTGCAGTTGCTCAATGAGCTTGATGGGAAATGAGGCTGGTCACACACAGTTTCTCACTGGAGTTAATAAGGCCACCCCGGAGGAGGTTGTCGATCACCTGGACACAGAGGACGGACATGATGTGGAGGTGCAAATGTTTGGAAGTTGTGCAGGATGAATAAGGCTCAGCTCTGACGAGAGAGAATAAAAAGAGAAGTGTGATTAAAGGAAGCAGTAAAAAAACAGGAAGTCTAGACAGTGTAATTGTAGCTAGATTCAGAATTGGAGTTTGACGCACAGGATCATTTTCCCCTCATCACAGAGTCACTGAAGAGGAGTAATACACGTCTTGGCTCGTGGACAGTTCACACTTTTGCAAGAGTTTACAACTGTCACTGTTATGGCTTTTGGCAATATTTCTTCCATCAGCATTTAAACTAAAAATGTTTAAAAAAAACAGTGGTAGAGAAACAGAAAGATCCTTCACTTCTGGTAAACCTAGCATGGTTTCCTGTGATAATATGAGAAGGAACTAATCAATGCCTGTTTGGTTTTTTATCCTTGGAAATGCCAACCTCTGACATTTTGCTGTGTCAGCAGTGTCTCTGGATAAAGTTTAAATACTCAGTTTTGGATCTCAGCCTTGTTTGTTGATATACCGCTCATTGTTGTCGGAGTATCTGGGGCAGATCATGACAAGCATTCATTGAAAATGAATGACTTCTCCGGCTATGCAGGTGACAGTATAATGCTGCATTCATTCAAGTGACTGATGATTTTACAATACATCGTTACCTTGCAGGTGAGACAAATTTGTACACATAAGAAATGTTTTCTTTTTTATTTTACTGGCTCAGTTTTTGGCTCATTTGATTCAAGGCCTAATAATGAACCTCATGCAGCATGAAAATAAATTAGCTACAATTAGTGGGGTCCAAGCTGAGATGGTAGAAAGAGGCTTATTATTTAATCCTGATGACATCATGTTTTTAATAAACATAGAAAGAGTAGAGCAGAACAACAGGGTTTTCCTCAAAGGTCAGCACAAAACAAATGATAAATCTAATTTGAAACCACTGTTGAGTTTGGCACAAGGTCTATTGTCAGTTTCACTATTATGTACCCAGTGATGCCCAGGGAAGCGACAGGAAACCAGAACCATTCATCCTCTTCTAAACTAATAGAATATGAAACCTCACTTTTTGTGCACATTAAAGAAGCTACATGGTTTATGAATAAAAGAAATAAAGTTAAAAAAAAAAAAAAAAAAAAAAAAACAATACAAAAGGGTGAAAAAAAAAGACCATTTTTAAGTTTATAAAAGTTTGGTTTCGGGGTCAGGGGCGCGGGGTTGAAAAGCTCTAAGGGGTCGGTTGAAAGAGATGTTTTGGTTT
>CAAKHD010003439.1:100345-141810 GCA_901007705.1 Fistularia tabacaria | reverse complement strand
GTGTTCTCTTCCGATCTCAGTTTTTGTACAGATCAACACAACAGCTGGATCCGTAGGTATCTCTACTCCCCTAAAATTGGTGAGTTCTATCAATAAGTCCTTTAAAAAATCCTGGACAGGAACTATGATTATCATGTTAGAAGTAGCATGACTTGCATCGAATGGTAGTGGCGTTTGTGTGTCCTTTTTTCAGAGTGGTTCTGGGAGTGTTTGCTCAGACAGGGATTGTACAAGCTGTTGGCCATGCTGCTGGGTGTCCTCTCTGCAGTGGTCGTCTGGTCTGAGTGTACTTTTTTCAGCACTCACCCAGTTCTTTCCATCTTTGCTGTTTTTATTCAGATGGCTGAAAAACAATACCACTATATTTTTATTGAGGTTGGTACCCATGGAATAAAGTAAAGCAGACAGAAGCACACTGACTTAACTGAAAATGAAAGTGCCTAATAAAATCACGTCTTCTTCTTTCTGTTGTGTATCCACAAGATGGCGTCCTTTGCCATCATTCTCTACTTGTGCATATGTGTCTATACTACAGTGTTCAGGATCCGGATTTTCAATTACTGTTACCTGGCGCCTCACCACCAGACTGATGCTTACAGCCTGCAGTTCAGTGGCATGTAGGTCGCAAGTGTTCACTTTCCAACTGCAAGATGTGTTGTAGTTTTTAACTCGAATTCTGAATTCAGTGCAAATGCATTTTACAGCTAAATTCATCTCTATTTGTATTTGTACGTAGACAAAGTCTGTTACCACCATCATAATGTGGAGCAGTCGTAACAAAAAATGTAAAATATGAAAATCCACAGTGGTGGATCATTTCTAGTAACATTTTCCAAAGTATAATTCCCCACATTCAAAACAAAACCACGATAAATATTTGCCCCAAATACTGAATTGTTCAATAAGAAGCATTTACTATTTAACAAGCCCTCAAAGTCCTCACTTTGCGATTTAAAAGTGTGTTGACTCTTGTTGCGTTACACAATTGGGATGATATTAGGTTGCTTCTGTGTTTTCTACTCAAGGTTGTTTTGCCGTTTGACTCCTCCTTTGTGCCTCAACTTTCTGGGACTGATTCACATGGACTCCGCTATCTCACACCAGGACAGAATACAGACATCCTACGTGACCGTGGGTTACGCACGCACACACACACACACACACACACACACACACACACACACACACACACACACACACACACACACATACGCATACATCGCATTCCAATTTGACTAATGGGAAAAATTATTACAGTACAAGAGTATGAAATGAGATAGTCAATAGTCTATGATTATCTCTTGTGCAATTTAGCAAAGGACTGAACAAACATCTTCATCCCCTGTTACTATTTCTCTGTTCCTCTGCTAGATTATGGGCCCAATGCACCTGCTGTCTTTCATATCTGAAGGATTTTACATCTACTATCCAATGCTGATTCTGCTCCTTTGCTTTGCAACTTTTTACAAGTAAGCAAATAAAAGAAACACTTTATGATATAATGTCATTTAAGTTGACATTTCTAGTCACTATCATACAATGCTAATGTCCCACCGTGTACATGATTTTACTTACGTTAAATTATCGTTCCTCTAGTCCACTTTTTGTCGAACAACATGACCAAGTCTCTGGTCACTGGTGAGACAATTCGTGATTGTCTATCAAGCAATCTGTGGGATTGTCCTGCAGGCATCTAGAACTGACCCATGACGCATAGTGAGGGTCAAGTATTATAATAATGCATGCTAAGTAGGATCTTTATTTGCTGATAATGGCCAAGTTTTAGAGTGAATGCACTTCATGTGTTCATAGTCAGTATTCACTTTTTTATATTGGTTTCATAATAGACTGACATTAAACTGCAATTGGAAAAATATAGAACTAAAGAAACAGTGGTTTGATCAATGTTGGATGCATGTTAATAGGTTTCTCAGTGATGTGCCTGTATCTGGGTTTGTAGTCTCGGCTCACGCTGTTTGAACCTTCTGGGCTACCATCAGTACATTACTAATGATGACCTGATCTCTGACCTTGTGGATGAAGGCAAAGAACTCATCAGAAGAGGTATTCGGTCTTGTGATCGTTTTGTATTTCTGACTATGCTGTTAAACTGCCCGGGTCCTGACCTTTGATTTTGCCAAAACTACCAAGTTGACCCACTTTGTCTGGCATCAAGACGTCAACGCCATAAATTTACACTGACAATGAATTGGCTGCAAATGTCACAGAATTGCTATATTTTACAGTTCATTTATGCATCAACGCATGCATCACTTTCTGTTATAAGTGCTACTTTAAGCATGTTTATATACCTACTAATCTGTTGCAATCAGAATTATGCTTCTTTCATTCCTCCTCAGAGCTCCACACGTCTGTTTCTTCAATATATAGCTTGCTGTTTGCATCAAATTCCACATTAATTGCTGCTCTCGGGTATTAGGAGCTAACCTAGAAATGTAAGAAAAAAATATGAGTGAGGCAAAAAATATGATATTCATGGAGAAGGAGAACAGAGAGCATGAGAAAGATCCTTACCTAGTAATGCCCGCAGATCACATCAACATTTTTTTGAAATCAAAGTCCATGGTCGTGAGATCAATCCCAAGTATGACGGATATGACTGTAGAAACAAATGTCTACTTTCCCTTCCTCTTTTCTGTTAAATCTCATATTAGTGGTTTTTAATATCCCAGCATCTTGTTTTATCTCCTGTAGCCAACAGATGCTGCCAGTTCACAATAACACAACAGAATACTGATTTAACTGGTTTGCATTTCATTTATCAATTTTTCCTTTAGAGCGAAGGAAACGACAGAGAAGTGACAATGCAGGAATCCAGAGCTGGGTTTGTAATTTGACCTCCATAAACACAAATTGTTTTTGCATACTTTTCTTTGGTGTGATTTTTGAGCAGAATTGCAGAATGGAGCCCTGTATTTAAAATGGTTTTGGATAAAGCCAATTTGAAAGTAAAACGCTACACTATTTTGTGACGTCACACACACACACACACACACACACACTGTGTGTGTGTGTTTTTATTTTGTTTGTCTATTAGGGATATGTAAGTAATGTAACACATTTCCAGAAAGCTGGCAAAAAACAAAAACGTCTGGAATCAAATCAAAATTTTGGGTTTTTTGATTTTCATTTTGTGTTTTTGGCTCAGAGGGAGCGGCATGAAGCCCGATGGGGAGCTCTTGGAAGCAGAGCTGGTTACAGAAAATTAAAGGATAGCAACAGCCCAGTTACCGAGACCAAGAACAGTGGTATGTATTCTAAAATGTCATACAGGGGTTTTTTTGTTTTGCTTTCTCTGGGTATGGAATAAGTCAAAGATTAGTGAAAGGAGGCTTTATTTGATATTAACGGTATTTAATGGACCTGTCCAGGGTGCACCCCTCTCATCCCTGCCCTGGGATAGGTTCTAGCATCCCTGCGACCCTGAGTGCAAGATAAGCAGCAGGTGATGGATGGGTGGATGGATGGCTGGATGGACGGATGGATGGATGGATGGCTGGATGGATGGATGGACGGATGGATGGATTGAATTTAATGGTAGTTGCAGTACTGAAAATGCCATATAGAGGGCATCCTATAGGCGGTGATGACAGACTCCACTGCACAGAACTGCAAGAAAGCGTACCAGTACATGGAAAACAAAATATCAGCAAAATGGAGCAATAAGTCTGATAACCCAAAAAAGATTGTTGTTATTTACTTTTGCAAAAGTGTTTTCCACCTCTCATGACATTGGATTCCATAAAATGATCACTCAGTAAATACGCATGTATTCAATTGGGAATGAATTTGTGTTACACAGTCATCACATCAACCAGGCCAGAGCAAGAGAGGAATGAGCAGCGGTCCAGTTTACTGCAAGACAATTCTAGCAATGGAGGTTCACCAAACAAAAAGTATGTCATCTTTTATTTATTTATTTATGTATTTATTTTTACTCTTATATAATATTTAATTGAATTGTAATGACGCTCAGGCCTGCGGAGCCGGAATTTATAATGCCAAAAAGATTTCCACAATCTCTTGTTCTGTCTCTGTAGATACACTGGGGGACGTTACCTCTCTTTGTACGACTCTCAAAGTGGACGATTTGACGGTGTCTAACACACAGAGGACATGAAAGGAAAGCAAGAAGAAAAAAAAAAAAACACTGCGATGTCTCAAAATATTTATTTGATCAGGTAAAGAAGAAAAATGTTGAAACTTTATGTGATGACTCCTGTTTGTAACTGTTTTTTTTACAGTGATCAGCAACCAGAGGGATTCTAAAGTCCAAAGAAAACTATTA
Source organism: Fistularia tabacaria (assembly GCA_901007705.1). Lineage (NCBI taxonomy): Eukaryota > Metazoa > Chordata > Actinopteri > Syngnathiformes > Fistulariidae > Fistularia > Fistularia tabacaria. The sequence continues at coordinate 137,501 of CAAKHD010003439.1, read as the reverse complement.
TGATTGTGGCACATATAGTATGTACCTTGAGGAACAATTGAGAGGCAATACATGTGAAATTGTGTCACTTTTATATCATGTAACTTAAACATGATGCTATCTGTAGGAGTGTAATATTTTTTGTCAATAAAAACTAATCATATTATCAGTAATCATATTACTCTTTTGCAACAGCAAGACACGCAGCCGTTTCAGTCTGCATGGAGCCTCGACTGAAGAGATTTGTGAGGACGTCTAATATTAACCCACTCTTCTGAAATGGTGTTTATGGCTGGCAGAACGTTACATAGCAATTGTAAATCTAATAAGTGGCGGATAAGTATCTTAGCATCTCAAGAGGACAGATTTTGTTACCTAGAGATAATATTATAATCCTATTATACACATTTATTTAGGGATTGTGGTCTTTATTTTGCACTATTTATTCCAGGTGATTATCTAAACACAGGTCGTACTCAAGGTGTGGGGGTCATACGCAGACGCAGCAGCCCACTCAATGTGGCGCACAAGATCTCGCTAAAATCATTTTTGGATCTGAATTGATGCTGTGCTAGGAGAGTGGATTTTCCCTCTGGAACCCTGCTTTCAGATCGACTCAATCAAAAGTTTTTACAAAAGTACTATTAAGTGAAACGCTGAGGCAATTTTGTAAAATGGCAAAAAATACATACGATAGTTACTAATGGCACATCAAGGGTACCGTAACGCTGATGTGGCTTGAGTTCGACACTCCTTCATGTGTAATTTTTTTCCCCATTAGTTTCTTGAATGTTGCATTTTTATTGTTTTTTTATTCTTACTCGGTATTTTCCCTCGGTTTAAGATGGGACTTTTGATGTATTTAAAAAATAATTCAGTAAGACTGTTGCGTATCAATCACATTAGCGCGTTTACCCCGCATGCTGCCTTCAAATCTCTCCGTAAACTACATCTACGCTTTGGTGCGTCGAAAGATAATATCTTAGTTTTCGGGAATGCCATGTTGTTTTTTTATTTTCTTCAAATGAACCTACCTTTTATCCCACTTTGATTGATTGAAAAGGGTTATATTGCATCTTAATAAAGACGGACACATTGTGATTGTGAAAGATTATTTCCTCTAACTTCACATTCCCTGCGGCACACAAAGGCAGCAATTTCACTGCATTACCGAGAGGTTCCCGGTGGTTGCCAACAATGCATACTAGCTAACTGCCTACCGGGGAATGTGTCATTATTTTGAGCCTGGGAGCCGCAGTCACATCACCCCATCCAGACGAACACCATCGAAACATCCAGGTGCGAGAGTTTCTCCCGGTTTGTGAGCGCTGAGTCGACTGGGTAAGCTGACAATCTTGTCCCCTGACATTAGCTAAGTGAAGCTAACTGTGTTCGTTTGTAAAGAACTGAGTTAGCGTACGCTTCAACGAGAAGTTACAGCGTTTTCGCAAAAATATGTATTTATTGTGGCTGAATTATGTGTAGGACTCAGTGTGTTTTTTTGTTGTTGTTTGACTTTATACCCTTGAGTAAGTAACATCAGCTCGTCGTGGTCAATATTGTGTTAGCTGCGCGGCTCAGTCCTCTTCCCACCTCCGCAGATGAATGATATCCGTGTGGTGCCGCGAATAAACAGTCTGGCTCTGCTGTCCGCCAGCTCTCCTGATCTCTGACCTTCGGTTCCTCCAAACACCGAACTTTCCCGGAGGGTTTGCTTGTCACCCTAAGCACTGATATGAAATCAGAGTGAAGAACCGTTATTGACCCCAAATTTAGCGATTTGGTGTTAATGTCTCTCGGTGATGACAGTCTCGCCTACCCTCAGGAAATTATAGGTATTCGTAACAGTCCGGTTCTAACATCAAACCTCAAAACATTTTTGAGCAAAATTACATGAAATGTCATTTCTGTGGCACACACATTTTGTATATTATGTTCATTATATACAGATAATGAAGGAAACTTTGCATATATTCCATTTTGCTGGTTATCTCGAGCATGACATGGTTTTGCTCTTCTTCTTCTATTCCTTTCGGCTTTTCCCTTTTCAGGGGTCGCCACAGCGAATCAACCTCCTCCATCTAACCCTATTCTCTGTATCCTCCTCTCTCAGACAACTACATTCATATCTTCTCTCACTACGTCCATAAATCTTCTCTTCGGTCGTCCTCCTGCCTGGTATCTCCAATTCCAGCATCCGTCTACCAATATAGTCCCTATCCCTCCTTTGTACATGACCCAACCATCTCAGTCTGGCTTCTCTGACCTTCTCTCCAAAACATTTAACATGTGCTGTCCCTCTGATGGACTAATTTCTGGTCCTATCCATCTTCGTCACTCCTAAAAAGAACCTCAACATCTTCATCTCTGCGACCTCCAGCTCTGCTTCCTGTCTTTTGTTCAGTGCCACTGTCTCCAAACCATACAGCATTGCTGGTCTCACCACTGTTCTGTAAACCTTTCCTTTCATTCTAGATGATATTCTTCTATCACATAGAACCCCTGAAACTTTTCTCCACCCATTCCAACCACTCCTGGTAGGTCTCCAAAATTTCCAAAACAGTGGAGCTTTTGCAGACAACTGGCTTTGAAATGAGCTCCACGCCCAGTTTCTATAGACCTGTTTGTGGAAATAAGCTGATAACCTATGGAACTGAAACTGCATCAGCTAAACCAAATGCACCGTTAGCACAACTGTTTAGATTACAATTTGCACATCCTGTTGATACTGTTTTCCTGTCTTTGCACTGGGAACATCTCGTTGCAATAATATGTGTATTATTCAATTATTTTTGGTCAAACCTATCTGGCTTCACTATGGAAAGCAAAACAAGAATTTCATTGCACAGGGAAACATGTTTCCAGACGGTCCATATGACTATAAACACTTTGAATCTTGAACCAGTCCAGCTGTATCAAATCCCACAAACAGGTGAAAGTTCCATTGATGTTGCAACTATGAGTTTTAAAGTGCCAAGCTTATGCACACCTAGTCTTCTTCCTCCAAGTGATGGGTCATGGCACTAGTGTCTCAGTAGTGGTGTATTTGGTAATTGGTCAAATGAGTACAGTTAAAAAAACAAAAAGTTTTGTCAGGTAAAAAACAAGATTTCCAAGCAACTTAGTAAAGAGATCGCCACCCCCAAGTGTAAATTCAGTGCTGACCCATTCTGATCCATCTTACAACAGCATACCAATACTTATTATATCTAAGCTGTGGGCTAGGTATTTCTGTTGATATTACAGTGTAATTCATCTCAGAAAATGCACCGCCAAATCCTTCATCCTGACATGATTTCTTTTGGCTGAAAATTTCTTTTAGCATGTGCAGTTCCTTTGAATTCCACTTAGTGCTGTGGAACAAAACCCTCTTACTTTAAACTAAGTGATACTATCAAGTAAAGCTTTGACATGTAATACACTTTTCTAAATTATTGTGTATTTTCCCCCTCTTGCTGATCTCTGTCAAATTTGTCTAAATATCTATTGATCTAATTGATGAAAATTGTGTTGCTCCTTGGTGATGTTTCTGTTTTTCCTACTCAAAAATAGCCATGGGTGGACTTGGGAATGGGCGCCGTGGAGGAAGATCACCCCCACTAATGATTGGGGCCCTGATTGCTTGTATCCTGGTATTGGGCTTTAACTACTGGGTATCCAGCTCCCGCAATCTAGAGCTACAAGTAGGTTAATGTGTATGTGTTTGAAGTGCTGATGTGAACATTATTATCACAAATGTACATTACCTCTAAATGTTCTGAGCAGTATATACTGTAGAAAATATCCTGACCTATACCTTGATTCCTTTTAACTGTGTAGACAAAGCTGTATGAGTTGGAGGGCCAGTTGCGGCGTGGAGCTGCAGAGCGTGGGGTTGCAGAAAATAAGAGAAATGAGTACCAGGAGGAGATCCAGAGACAGAGGGAGCAGATGAGTCACCTGGAAAGCATGTATAAGAGACAGCTGGAAGGAGCCCAGAATATCTGCAACCAAGAGAGGGTAGATATATATATTAAGTATGCCTATTGTGATATTGATTTGTTTGTCTATGGAGGTTCTCTGTCATCCAGGTCATGGTTAATCCTTGTCAAAATGTTATCGATAAGATAACATCATTAGGATGTTTCACCTCTAATCCCAGAGGGTTCTTCAGTTGGATATTTGTTTGCTGTTTTTGAAGGTACCGCTGCAACAAAACATCTCGTCTAGCACAAAAACAATACAGGATCTCAAAGGTAACGGACTGTCTCTCAAAAATGCATTTCAGATAAAATGATAATCACACTTACAAGTTGTCTCTGTTCAACTATTTTCAGGCCAGTTGAATCAGCTGAACGACTTTCTCGGAAAGCTTCAGAAGGAGCTGCAAAGTTGTCAAGGGAACATTAACACCCTCAACAACAAACTTACATATGACATGTAAGAAAAAACAAATATATATATAGGTTTGTTCAAATGAGAATGTATAGTAGTAGTCATCCTGATCAAAATAATAAAATGGGAATAATCACAACTGACAGTTTAATCCACTTCAAATATGGCAATGTAATCGTTACAGTCACTTTTAGATAAACCATTATTGTGTGTCTGTCTGTGTCTGTGCACACACAAAGGACACATTGTCACTCTCAGGTCCTGGCTCAGAAAGAAATGTGCGACGAAAGAGTAGCAGCTGCAAAAGTTGAAGTTCAAAAGAAAATGGAAAAGCTAATTTCTCCTCAGGCTGGCCAGGTAATTTGTAACTTTGATTTGCTAGTGTTTATTTTTGTATGGCATGATTGGGGCAAATAAGCTATATTAGTCGTTTTCAAAAAACTTTGTGTCCAGTCTGTTGGTTTCTGGACACGCTTGTAATGAATATTTTTGTTGGTTTCTCTGAAAACAACTCAATCCCTCTCACATGACATGTAAAATCCTTCTAACTTTTTAAAATGTTCATTCAGCTGTTTATGTAAAGAAATGTGGTTGTATGTTGACTTGCCTTGTGTCTTAAAAGGCAGCAAATGGAGAAGTAAAAGAAGAGTTGGTGACTGGATCTAATGTGGTGAATACATCAGCGACTGAAAGCCACACACCACTTGTCTCCCAGCCCAAGGGTGATGAAACTTCTGAACTCCTGACCAACAATATCTTACCAGACAATGGTAAAACCCATAGATTTCCTGTAGGCTTTAGGTGAAATTTGTAATCTTTTGTACTTCTTCCCTTCATTTACCTTTGGCCTCATCATTTCTCTAATCCAGATGCTGCGGCTCAACAGCCTCCCTCCAAAGTTCTCCCACAAAAAGAGATCCACCCTGTCCCTTCAAACAAATCTGTCACCCACGTACCGGAAGCAAATCAACCTGTCAAATCAAGAGAGGGGAAGGCGGAGACCAATAAGGTTTCCACAAAAAATCTGACTGATATACAGGTGATGGACGCCAATGAAGAGGGCATTCAGACAGAAGGTTAGATATTCTGCCATTTGTTTTTTTAACAGCACATGGTAGTAAGAGGGTGATGGGTGATGTGTATTCGAAGGATCCTTCCTAGGGAGTCCTGTAAAGGTCAGAGCCAAAGTTTCCATTAAAGTGATTGGTTATAACACATTTGCAACCGAGGAACTGTGTACATGTGTACTTTCTCTGGAAAGGGCTTGCCTTAAATGCTGCTACCACTTAAAAAAAATTAATCAGAGGGTTTAATATGATAGAGGAAATTGTTTTCTACAGTATCATGTTTGGTTGCTTAATTTATAGTATACTTGATTCTTCTGTACCGGGTGTACTTTTCAATTTGATCCCACTAATTTAATAACATTTCCTACTTCCCTCCATTGTTCAGATTCTAAGGTTTATTTCTATAAACAAATTAATGACTGAGAGCTTTATGGAGCATACACAAATATTTAGCTCGCAACAAACTATCAGATACAGATTTGGTAGCTACAGGTGTTATCAGAATGCTACGTACACTTGATTTGACTGGAATTTCAAGGACTTTGTATGGAATCATTGTCACAAATTACCTAAATATTATCTTTTTCCAGAGGCAGACCCAGGGATGGAAGGCATGCTCGTTGACCAGGGAAAAGATGATCCTCCCGTTGGTCTGAAACTTGATGATGCTGATGATTATGATCAGGACCTGCAAGTAACAGATGGAGTTGATATTGATAAACAACTTCAGACTAAACAGGCAGAAAATACAGGTATGTTTGCCTTTTTTTAAACAGAAAAGTATGAGTATTTAATGCACTAATAAAATTGTACTGGTCACCAGACAAGGGCATGGAGGAAGAGCTGGCAGACTATAATGGCGATGATGAGAATGAAGGGGAGTTTGAAGCAGACAAACAAGCGGAGCTTGCCCAAATTTAAGGTACGCACCAAGACATATACAGATCTGGTCCTCACAGACTGCGCTTAGGGTTTCATATAATTTTATCGTACCTTTAGCATGTGTTCTTTACAAGGTTTTCTTAGACCGGTGTCTTTGGGTGGGGTTGCATGGTGTTGCTGTTGACTAAATATTTTAGCCGTAGGCCATCTGCAGCTAAAATATTTCATTTGATGAACAATTTAAATATTAGAAACACAATCGCATGAATGATTTAAATGAAGAGTTAAATTTGGGATTGAAATCTATTGCTTTTGTGTATTTGAGTGATGTGATGCGATTTTATTTATTTATTTATTTATTTATTTATTTATTTATTTTTCCTGCAGCACTGGAATGAAAGGATTCTGCACATCAGTAGGAACTAGGACCGCAGTGCCACTGCTTTGAACAGGTTGATCAAACAGATGAAAATTAAAGCCCAGTCTGAGGAGAAAACGCTTTTGAAATGAATGAAATGAAGCTACGATGGAGCCCGAGAAATCAAAGCCCTTCTTTTTCTGTTCAATGGCGCTGCCATATTAATTAAGAGTTCTATTGCCTAATGTTTTAGATGATGGGGTCTTGATATTTTAAATATGGGAATATATCACCCAACCCTGTGGGCCACCACAGAACATTCAGTGAACTGTCAAAATTAAGATAGATTCAAATCATTTGTTTGTTAAAAATCTAGGGTATTGTAGTTGTTGTATAAGCCACATGTGCAGGTTATCAGGTACTGTGGCTCATGCAACCCCCGAGCTGCTCACAGTCCCACCAAATGCCCTCAATGCTGAGCCGCTCGATACGTCAAAGTTCACATCCAATATACAATATTGTAAGAGGGGTACAAAAACCAATGCACACACCCTACAAGTGCAAGACAAAATCTTGGACATATTGAGCTGTGAGATGTTTCATTCTCCGGCTACTTTTCTCCATGTCGATAATCTGGAGGTTCTCAGCACTTTTGAGAGTTCCCATATTGTCGTCTTAGTTCTCTGCTAGCTGTACTCGATAATGTCCGACAGATCACTGTAAAGCGCATCAAAAATTGGACTGAAAAATGAACCTCATAGCATGAGCAACATTTATTTTTTTTAATGTATTCACATTTTTTATTGTTTATACCATAATGACAGAAACAGGACAATTGGGGGATAATTTTCAGTCCTCTCATTTTTACTTTGCTTTGGAAGTGTAAAAAACTTCAAGTGAACTTAACGAACTTACACAACAGCACGTAGCCTCTTTGCTGTTAGAGGGTCAAATAATGTCTTAAACAAAGCCTTTAATGATGTGCTGACAGCCTCGGGATCCTGCTCTGGCTATGGATCAGTAGGAAGGCACAAGTCTCTGCTGGGAGTCTGTATATTTAAGTTTCCTTGAGCAAGACACTGAACCCTAAGACCGTTCTGCATCCAGTTACGCAGAATAATGTACAGTAAATGTTCTGATTACCATGTTGCCAAAAACACAGCACATGGTTTCTGTGAGAAACACTCCAACTATGAAGGAAAGTTACTAAAAGTAATTTAATGTGAATATTCAGCAGCTATATGATGATTTTTTTCATTTAACATAAAACTGCACTGCACCATTATCTGTTTGAATGATTACGCGTCAAACCATTATATAGCCTTATAAATGACAGTCAGTTTAATTTACTCATTGAAAAATGTCCTTCCTTGTGTAAGAATACTGTACAGAACAGATTTTTATTTTTTATTTCCCTGGCAATTTAGTTGTATATTTGACTCAATAAAATGTTCATGAAGTAATTGCCAAGATTAACAAAGGTTTGACTTAGCGGTTCAAAAATATTATAATGCAGTGGAAATTTTCTTCCCAGAGTGAATATTTCCCCTCTGAAATATCTTGATCCATGTGAATAAATGCAGCTGGCTAGTGAAACAATGGAAACACAATTTCCCTTGAGGGCAGAACAGAAATGTAACTAATTCTAATTTAAATCAGGTTTACCCAGTGGGATATAATCATACTTTCAAAAATGTAATGGCATTGAAATGTTGGCGTTCGCCATTGATTTTTGATTTGATTTCTCTGCTGATCACAACTTGACCAGGCGGTGTCATACAGTGAGAAAGATATTTCAGAGTCTTGAGATAACTTTACCAAGAAAAATCTCCAATCCTAACTGAATTGGTGGTGTTAACTTATTTTTTATTTATCTGTTTAATCCTGGCCTGCTGGCCATGTTTCTGATTTTAAGAAAGAAGTACTAATGACTGTCTATTGCGGTAATGATAGACAGACTCGTCTGTCACATCTCTTAGACGAGCTAAGTCTTATCTTAGCGCCTCCGGGGTAAACTGAACTCTCCTTTATGTGAGCGTTTTTTCTTTCTGCCTTCCTCTTTTTTTTGTCTGTAGATGTCGTGAGCAGATTTAACATATTGAAATAGGTTTTGTCATCAGCAGTCATTTTGTTTCTTTAACTCTGCAAAGCGAGAACATTCTACATTCTACTGTGGGAATTGTCCGCCTTTCACACAGTTAACTAGAAGTCTTCACCTGGATCCAAAAAAATTTAGAATTTTATGAATTTGATTTTTTTTCTTTTGTAGAATGTGAATATTTTCTATTCCGAGTAGCTTAAAAAAGGCTTTTACTGATTAAATTAAAGATTTTGATGACCCTGTCAACTCGCATCTCCAATCTTTGTTTGGTTTGATTATTGAGTCCAGTAAACACTGGACTGGAGTGACAAAACGACTGCATACGTTTTATTATCAGGGTTGAATATCCTCTAGTTTTATTTAATTTTGAAACATGTCATTCTCTCTCTCTCCTCTAGAAAAAAAAAAAAATATATATATATATATATATATATATATATATACACACACACTATATGGCCCAAAGTATTCACTCACCTGCCTTGACTCGCCTTTGAACTTAAGTGACACCCCATCCTAATCCATAGGATTCAATATGATATCTGTCCACCCTTTGCAACTAGAACAGCTTCAACTCCTCTGCGAGGGCTGTCCACAAGGTTCAAGTGTGTGTTGATGGGAATTTTGGACCATTCTTCCAGAAGCGTATTTGTGAGGTCACACACTGATGTTGGAGGAGAAGGCCTGCCTCTCAGTCTCTGCTCTAACTCATCACAAAGGTGCTCTATCGAGTTAAGGTCAGGACTCTGTGCAGGCCAGTCAAGTTCATCCACAGCAGACTCTGTCATCCATGTCTTTATGGATCTTGCTTGTGCACTGGTGCACAGTCTTGTTGCAAAAGGAAGTGTTCAGCTCCAAACTGTTCCCACAGAGTTTGGAGCATAGAGTTGTCCAAAATGTCTTGGTACGCTGAAGCTTTCGAAGTTGCCCAAGCCCAGCTCCTGAAAAACAACCCCACACCATAATCCCCCCTCCATCAAACTTCACACTTGGCAGTCAGACAAATAGCGTTCTCCTGGCAACTGCTAAACCCAGACTCGTCCATTAGATTGCCAGATGGAGAAGCGCGATTCGTCACTCCAGTGAACACGTCCCCACTGCTCTAAAGTCCAGTGGCGGCGTGCTTTACACCACTGCATCCGACGCTTTGCATTGCACTTGGTGATGTGTGGCTTGGATGCGGCTGCTCGGCCACGGAAACCCATTCTATGGAGCTCTGCGCACTGTTCTTGAGTTAATCTGAGGGCCACATGAAGTTTGGAGGTCTGTAGCAATTGACTGCAGAAAGTTGGCGATCTCTTCGCACTATGCGCCTCAGCATCCGCTGATCCCGCTCTATCAGTTTACGTGACCTACCACTTCGTGGCTGAGTTGCTGTCTTTCCCAAACACTTCCATGTTCTTCTAATACAGTTGACTGTGGAATATTTAGGAGTGAGAAAATTTCATGACTGGATTTGTTGCAGTTCCACACTGGAATTCACTGAGCTCCTGAGAGTGACCCATTCCTTCACAAATATTTGTAAAAACAGTCTGCATGCCCAGACGCTTGATTTTTTACACCTGCGGCCATGGAAGTGACTGGAACACCTGATTCCGATTATTTGGATGGGTGAGCGAATACTTTGGGCCATATAGTGTAGATAAGCAAATATGCACTGGCATAGACAACATCTTCATGAATAGTTGTGAATAGAGGAAAACTGAATTTTATAGAAATACCTATCAGCCTGTTATAGAACATGTTTTGTATTGTGAATTATTTAGTTTTACCCTTATCTTGACAGGCAAAGACAAAACCATTAAATCTAAGTCTGGGACTAAATCAAGGGCCACATACTTTTAACTTTTATTGTTTAAGATTGGATGTTTAATGTCAAGGTTGAGTAAAGACTGGATGTTGACATTGCATATTTCTTTACAACATTTATTACCCAAGTCAGAGAGAAGAATCATCATTTGTATGGTAACGCCTTTTTTAAGAGCAAAATTCGCTAAACTTTGAAATATTAAATGGCACTCTTGCTTTCAAGGGGGAAACACGTAGTTCGTCTCCACTTGGATATTTCTCAACAGAGAAGTTTGATTTCACAGGATTGATTCTGTTCCAGAATGTTTGACTGTTTTAGAAATGCACTCATGTCCAAATAAGCCTCAATTTAAATTAAAAATATAAAATTTGAGAGACTAAAAGTATTATCACCCAGTCATCAAGTGAATCTTTTGTTAAAAATACAACAAGGTGATCTTTGAAGATTACTTCCATTCACTTTTATTTTTCATTTTCAAAGAACTGTTCCAGGTTCTCCCATCATCATAACACAGTCTTTCCAAGCCTTATTCAAGAAGCAGCTTGTCATGTCCATTGGCCAGGTCCTTGCACTTCAGCACCTTGGCTTGTGTGTGTGACCCCAACGCAGACAAACAGGCACACGCGCAAACACATACGCGTGCACACACAAACAAGGTTAAAGGTCAACTTGAGCGTTAAAGGTGTCTTCCAGGTGAGGGAAGAGTGAGTAGAATCAAGGTCGTTTTTGTACACATATTCCGGTGAAGGGTTCAACTCAGGGACCGACACTCCAAGACTTTCCCAATAAATTTCAGGGCTGGACAGAATCAGATGATCTTGACAACGGGGAAGTACTTGTGAGCGGTGAAGTCAAACTCTGGAAGCACCTAAAATTTCCAACAGTAGAGTGAGAGTATTAAACCAGGCAGAAATTGTAATCAAAATGGTTGGGAAGAAACCCTGGTGATACAACTCATGAAAAATGGTGACCTGAAGTATAACCCAGTCCTAAACCTTATAGAAAGTCTTCTTCAAACGACAAAGAAAGTTGCTCATAAAAATGCTGGTCCGAGATATGTGTGGGATTTTGTCTCCCAGACTGTTGAACTCTAATTCAATTTGGAAATGGATTGTAAAAACTTGGGAATGACGAGATGGTTTTCTCAATGACAAGTAAAGAGCTTTAGATTTTATTACCGAATGTGGCTCCAACTGGAATTGAGTAACAGTGATCAGAATAACAAGGATCTAACAGAGTCCATATTTACTGCATGTAAAGTCTGTTCATATTGAGTGAAACAATGATAGTCACAAGCTGCAAAATTGGAACTACCAAGGGAAAATGTGCACCGGAATACCTTAGTCTCTTTCTTGTGTCCTCCAGCCAGGAGCTTCATTACTACAATGTTGGGTTTGGCCACTTTCAGTATACGGTTCACCTGTTATCCATCACATTAGTGAGCAGAGATCAATTTCTGAACAAGTGGAAGAATATTCTTTGATTCTTTACATCCAATGTTTGTATTGTGAATAATTAACAATTGGCCAAAGGCGTATTTTCAGAAAACTGTTTTTCAAGAATACATGTTAACGTAAACAAATTGGCAACGTAAAATAAAACGCATCCAAAAAAAAGGGTCGTGTCTGCAAAAGATGGTGGTTTGATGCCGATTACCTCCGGGTCCGGACTGGGCACATTCTCTAGGATGAGTTTGGCCTGCTGGAAGTGTTTGCTAGCTGCCAAATAGAGGTCAGCAGAACCTGGTGGGGGGTTGTACTTTTTGAGATCGGACATCTCCTGGAGAGTGAAAAAAGTCAGATAAGTGAGGGAAATGGTGAAGAGTGGTGTGACAGGCAACTTATACAACAATAAAGGGGTTAAAAAAAAAAAAAAAAAGGGGGGACGGACAGCACCTTGAACTGGATGTAGTGCACAGGAGGAGGGGTGACCACGCTGTTGAAGGGGGCGAAGCGATGCTCGTAGCGAACCTGCTCACTGTCCAGTTCAAACTGAGGTTTACGAACTTTCCCGTCCATGTCCAATGCCACCATGGTCTTTGAGGAGAGACATAGTAACGATGGTAAAAACATCTGAGGACGTTGTCCCCACCCAACACAAAATCCAGAACAAGCGAGGAAATTCTCCATTAATATATTTTTTCAAATATTGCTGAGATCAAGCCATCCACAGGGTGCTTTCTATAAACTAATGTAATTTAATGTCCATGCTAACCCTTGCTCGAAATGGCTTTGGGCAACCGGAGGGGAAGCCAGGCAGCACTTTGAAAACCACAATGAAACTAGGTGTGTTTTTGTGTTTGTTTCTTTGTTTTCACAAAATGAGTCACAACGCTTCATTACTGATGATCTACCTTGTACATGCCAGCACACATGTTTTGGTAGGCTTGACTCATGGTGATCTCCTTGCTTAAAGGACGAACTGCAGAAAAGAGGCAAAAAGTGACGTCAATCAGCATTGCTCCCACCTACAGGAGACTGCAGCCTCCATAGAAAAAAACAAAAAACCTTTGTTTCAAAAGTTGGTAAACAGGGTAGACAAGGTGCAGAAAAATGAACCTTTCTTTTTCTTCTTGGTCTTTTTGCTGCTTCTGCCTTTCAACTGCTCCTCGAGAATTCGCTCCTCTGCCATCTGAGAGGAGTCCGCTCTGCTCAGTGTGGACATCAACCATGCATAAAGGAACTCGGACAAGTACCTACCAGAATGCACGGACACGTTAACCCCCCCATGACACATCTGATTGAGTGTCGTAGTTACAAACATGTTAAAAGCAAACGCTCACCAGTAAATGTAGTAATACTCATGCATGCTATACAGCTCGAGCTCAAAGCCACTCAACAGGTACTGGATCATGATCCTGAGGTTATGGTAGAGGATCCAGGTGCCGAGGCAGGTCAGATGCTGTCGCTGAGGCTCAAGCTTCATCAGCAAGCTGTGCAGCGCCGCATCGACCTTCTCCGCCTGCAAGGTCATACGCATGAGCAGAATGTAAGAATCAAGCTTGGCAACATACTGCTGTACAATGAGTGTCATCCAGCTATGACAATGTAGCATTCGAAAAAATCTGCAATTTACATGGCTTTTGGGGTGTTCAAATCTATTGTTAATAAACGCAATTTACTAAGCAATTAGCAATTAAGAAAAAAAAAAAAACATGATATATTTTAACATCTACAGAAGAAGTTCAAAAACAAACTATATGGCTTTATTTCCAATCCAAAATTGTGAAAAAACGAATCCTGCTTTAACATGCAAAAAATTCGAGACATTTGGCAAATGTAGCTGACCTCATCCTGCAGTGTGGCAAACTCCTCGAGAATATGACCCAGCTTGTCTCTCTGCCGTGCTCGGTTGTGTCCCTGGATCTGGATAAGACTGCAAAATGGCTAGGGGGTGATTTAACAAGGACAACCAGTTAACAGGCTCAGCAAACAATTACAGGAAAACCATCTCAACACGTACAGAACAATGTTAAATGGCACGGCGTGGTGATTAATCTCCCTGACAATTCTGTGTTACATCCAACAATTGTAAATATCTCAAAGAACACTTCAGCCAGCGTCAAACTCTTGGCTTCGGTCCACAGGATCTCTATATTTCCTGCCAACCTCGACACTGCATGCTGAGGATGGGAACACTGAGAAAACAGAAATAAACAAAACGAAACAAAAAAGTAATATGACGTACTCTGGAGCAGTGCGTAACAAAGGAGTCGATGTAGTCCTTCGCCTGGTGGTTATTGAACAGACAGCATCTGGAAGGGAGAGTCACATATCAGTGTGCGCGCGCACACGCGCGCGCACGCACACACACACACGCACGCACACACACACACACACGCACGCACGCACGCACGCACGCACACACACACACACACACACACACACACACACACACACACACACACACACACACACAAACTCTGGCCCACGTTGCTAGCTTTATCATCACTGACGACTTACTTGTAAGAGAGGACAGGCGGGCTGACAAAGAATCTGAGAGCATCTTTGATCATGTCTTGCATTAAGTGTGTGCCAAAAACTTTCTTATTATCTATCAGGAAGGTTGTCTGCAATGAGGAAAACAACGTGATTAGCTGGACTTGTTTTTGAACTTTTCCGATAGCTTTTACATTAACTCTTTTGCCAGTTACCTGGTAATGTCTTGCTTAGTCTTAGGAGATCATTAATAGATGCCTTCTTGCCTATTTTTAGACAACTATTTGCATTTTTTAATCACAAAAGTAACATTTGAGGTAATTAATGATTTTAAGGTGATCAATTTATTGTTTTTTTTTCTCATAATTTTGAAAAACATCAATTTAGTAAGTGAAAAGCAGTGCTCTTTTTCAAATGAATTAAATTGTATTATAGGCGAGTAACCAAAAAATTAAGGCCAAAACAAAATCTAATGATAACAGTAAAAGCATACATACAAATTTATTCATCAAAAAAATCTACAATAACATTACAATTAGACAATATGTGATACACTGAATCAATATATTGTGAGGAATAGTCCAGACCTAACTCCTTAATTCTATAGACAATGATCAACTTACTTGAAGTAGTGATCTGGAAAGCACACAGGGAGACTGTTCACTGAACTCACAAAAGAAGTCCTGGTAAAATAACACAATCTGGTCAGCACTACAGCATCTTCATCTTTAATATGTTCACTGTGAAGACAAGTGCTAATCCGTTAATCTGTTTTTATAACTTTGTACTGACCAGTATGCCGTGTAGATTGGTGGTGTTGATCACATCGCAGACCGTCTTGATGCGTTCTATGAGTTTGCTGAAGTAGGCCACCATGTCTTCCCTCTTGATGATCTTGGCATAGCGAGGAAAGGTAGGTGGCAGAAGTCTCTGGTTGACGAGGGGCTCAAATCCCATCATGATAGGATGATCTGCAGCCAAACAGGCATCAGTTAAGGATGCCACGTTGGTCGTCTGCACTTGACAAGAAATTTTCAGCCGTGCTTTTCATGGGCTTAAGAATGAAACTGAAAATGTGATGTACAGGAATGCCTTTTTCCATTAAATCTCCTTTGCCAGGGTGTGTAAATTATGAAATGAACTGTTTGACTGACTTAATAAGCGTATGTGTTTATGTGAGACTTTTTTAACTTGCAAAAAAGTGACATTGCTGGATATTTGAAACGGCATGCTTGCAACTGTATATGTATGTATGTATGTGTGTGCGTGTGTGTGTGTGTGTGTGTGTGTGTGTGCGCGCGTGTGCATGCACGTGAGCATCTGGCACCTCCTTTAGTGGTGTCATTCTGTGACTGCATGCCGTGCTGAATACTTGAATGAATGGCTGATAATAGATCAGCTGCCTGAGCCACGAGCTTCTGAGCTTCACCCACTGAGCTGGTCTGATGCGAAAAAATAGAAATAAAACACA
This sequence comes from Fistularia tabacaria, assembly GCA_901007705.1. Classification (NCBI taxonomy): domain Eukaryota; kingdom Metazoa; phylum Chordata; class Actinopteri; order Syngnathiformes; family Fistulariidae; genus Fistularia; species Fistularia tabacaria. Next base: position 121,521 of record CAAKHD010003439.1, on the reverse strand, counting down.
CACAAAAAAAGAATTTAGCGTGAAACAGAACAAACTTTTGACAGCCAAGAAGAAACCAAGATGTCTGATGTTTTGTTTTGAGCATTTGTAAGTGTGTTACCTCTTTCTTTGTAAAGGCGATCAACGCAGTGAGTAGCAGGCGTGTGAATTTGATTCTGTTAAAAAGTGCCAAGTACTGCTGATGCTGAGAAAATAAAACACTGATGTAATCCATATTTGTAATACATGGGATCAAAGACCAACACATTCGTTTAAATAAGCGAATATGCGCATTTCTAAAAAAAAAATGGGAGAATAACACTATCTGCAATTTCCCCATTTACCATCAGTCTGGATTCACATGAAGAGGTATTAAGTCGTTTAAAATGAATAATGAAAATCTATTACATCAGTTAACTGCCCAAAATTTCAAATGTTGACAAAGTGTGGCACTGAAATGACTACAGCATGTCATCTTTAATAAATGGGAGAGTGCGTTTTTCAGGGCAACCCACAGGCTAATCAATAAATATACCCATATAGAAAAGATGGCACAAAAAACAAAGTAGCGTGAAGAGGAAAAAAAAAAAGGCAACATTGACTCATCATACCTCGAGCTCAACTTCTGGGTCTCGCTGCTCACCCTGTCGAATACGTGTGCTCTGAGAGGGAAGGAGGGACACAGAGTCAACAATTCAGTCCGGAGCGCCAGCGGTGAAAAAGGCAGACTTCGGCTCAAACCATGTCACGGACACATTACCTTGACTTTCTTCTGTAACTCATCCTCCACATCTTTCAGCATACCTTGTGATTTGAAACACACGAGGGAGAAAACAACACTGGTCTTTGGTCTTGTGACTTGAAAATACTCATGTGAAAGGGGTTCCGCTGTATAATTTACATGATCCCCGCCCCTAACTCTTAAAATAATCACATTAAATCACAATAAAGTACCTGTTACCCGCAAATCAGTGACGTTATTGGCCATCTTGAAGCCATATGTCATGGCTTGAAAGTCCTCCTGTAAGAAATACAAAGCAGACCATGATAGCAGATGTCAACAGGAAGTGGACATTGTTTGAAATGCGTTACCGCTTGTTTTGTAGACTTGTCTATTGGCGCATCAAATTGGGAATTCTGGTTTTGTTTATTTGGGAAAGTGCGAAACCAGAAACAACAACATTACGACCAGAGGTTGTTCCTGGAGTGCAGTGCCACCATGTGGCTTCAGCACTGATGTTGACGCAAGTGTTTCTTTCTAAACGGGGGCATTATTTTCAAAATGAGTACCCTGCGCCTTCAGAGCAAAAGATCGAAATGAAACATCGAGACCTGGATTCAATTAGGAGATCTTTTGTGGAGCAGCTTCATGAAAACAGATCTCATTTTTCACACATTTCTATTAAATAGAAGCTGTTTTAGCAAAGGAGATACAGACATCACAAAGAGTGAAGATTTAAGGCTTCTCTGTCGATGTTTTACTTTTCAACATAGTCAATGTGAAAATATAAGTGCCTATCTTTTTTTGTTATGTTGTAATTACTCTAATTTTGTGGCAAACTATGTTCCCTTTGGAGAGTGTAATTCCAGACGTGTGTGGATTTATACAGTGACACTTACCTCCTCAAACACAGCAGCCTTGTTTACTTTCTCCCGTGCAATGTCACAAATTTTCAGGATGCCCAGGGCAAAAGCTTTAAGGGCTGGCTCCTCAATCAAGTCTGGGTTATGGACATACAGGCAGGTGAACACAGTCTGTGCCAAGGAGTGGCCCTCAAGCCATGTGATCTTCAAACAGTCATAGAAAAAGACACACAGGGTTGGATTTTTGCGCTTTTAGGATATTAGAGTGTCTGTCAAAGTTCTCATTTCAAAACTCACCAAACAGCAGAAACAAGTGTCTATGATCCCAATAAGTTCGGGCAGACTGAGGTCTTTCACCTTAATGGCATGCTCCTGCAATGAGGGCAAGATAATTACATAAGAGGATGATTTGTTATGTGTCCTTAAAATGTTTAAAAAAACAACAACAGATTTTTGTGTTTTAATTGCTGGAAAAATTGATTCTTTGCTTTAAGTAGCACTTAGAAGTTCGTGAAATTCGACCTTGATAGCTTGTTCAAAGTTGAGGACTTTCCTGTTGACTTGGTTTCCAATCATTCCTGCATCCATCTTTGGATCCATCATCTCAATGGCTGACATGGCTTCAAACAAGCCAAACCTGCAACAGTACATGAAAGTTGTCCGTTTTGGAGTATTGTGTACGTATGCGCATGTATGTGAGTGAGTCATTGAAGAATATTTTAAAGGGTTATCAAGAGGACTTGTGGCCGCCTTGAGGGATGTGGAAAATGTTTGGGACCAATTAATTGAATCTGTAAAAGGCATTGTGTCAAACTCACAGCTTGTCATGAAGCAGCTCCCCAAGGTTCAATTCTGCAATTTAAAAAAAAAAAAAAAAGGTTTCATACACATGATGTTGCACATTCAGCTCATGACTCAAAAACTCAGCCACCAGCACAGCCTATACCTTTGCATGCACTCTTGAAAGGATGAGTAATATCCACCCAGTTAGCATTGTTCTTCATCTTTTCTGAGATCCCCAGCCCCCAGCCCGCATCATCATCTTCAACTGATGACTTCATCACCATTGTGACAACTAATGACAGACACAAAGAACCAATACAAAGCATGAGCACGCAGAAAAGTAACAACAACAAAAGTAACAACAAATGTGGAAAATGCAACTTTGAGTGAAAAGCAGGCGAATATCAATTTTAGACTCACTGAGTTGACATAGCTGTGAACAACCTACAATTTAAGCCACAGGTATAGGTCTGAGACAGTGGTTCTAGCTTTATTTCAAAGTGCATGAGACAGACATAGTTTTTAAAGAGGAAAGTGTAATCCACTGTAAAAACATAATGACAGTTCAGTGGTAAATATAGCTGCCAGGACTTATTCCAACAGAGCTTACATTGCTCATAAACACTCCAAATTATGGATTTGGGTTTCAAATCAATTGGCACTGTGTTATTCCTATGGTGTTCCTAGTGGTGCCACAGATGTCACTAAATCCAATGTTTGTAATTTTCTCAACATAGTACATAATTGTGCATTAGTCCTGCATATGTGTAAAGCCGCTCCACCAATATCTCGAGTGTGTGATCTAAAATATTGTAAATTGCATGACTGTTAGAAAATAAGTTTTAGTTTTCAAAACCATATAGGACTTATCTGTCGACTGAGAAAACTAAATTAGGTTCTTCATGACCACATTTGAATTAAAATCTGAGCACAGTATGACTGTCAATTTACTGAATGAAACAAATGGAACACTGCGCATTCTACCTCATGTTTACTGTATTTTTAGATATTAATATAGGGTGACCCATAACGATCAGTGACTGTTGATGATTATAAACGGTGAAATGACCAGTCTGGCTTCACGAATTACGAAGACAACAAGCTTGTTAAAGACAGAAGTTAAAACGAGAGATATATAAGTTGAACGAATATAAACAGCTATCTGTTTATTTGGCTGATAGTTAACCACCATCGTATGAACGGTATATAACGTTGCTTTTGTTATTTCCCACGGATGATGAAAGCGATGAGATTAATCCAAAACAAAGGCCGATCATGCAGATCATCTTATCCCTTCAAGAAAGTAATAATATCTCAGGAAAAGGGCACAGCAGAAACACAAATGTCACTATCTTTAAATTAGCGAATGATGTCGTGTGCTAACAGGCTAATATTACTCATAGAAGACATCTCCTTCGAACAGCATGAGTTACACCTGTCGTGCAAATTTATTTATACACTTGAATTTACAAATTGATGTTGAATTTGCGTTATTGCAGAGGGAGACTGAAGACGTACCTTACTATTTTTATAAAGCATGTAGCTAATGATGTTCGAACTCTTTGCCTTGGAGTGTATGCGCATACATTTGACGTCATATACTACAGCAATCTGGGAGTTGTAGTCCTTTCACCCGGCTGAGCTCATCACAACATCATCAGGGCGTTTCAGGCAACGACCACAAAGTAGCAGTGCCACTCACCCAAGATTCGGTGCACGCTAAACAGGACACCGGTTCCTTTCCATGCAGCCTTTTAAAACCCCGCTTATTGTAAGTATTCCCGTCGGCAGCTTCGGCGAACCGAACCTAGCTGTTCTTAAATAAGCTTCACTGTTAGCATATTATACCGTTAGCTATCCCGCTGGCGCACTCCTTCCATCGATAACGAGTTATCATTGCAGCAGGTGCATCAGACACCAGCCTCAGCTAGGTTACCTAATTCAGCAAAAATACAGACATTTGTCGCTCTGCTGTTCAGTTTGCAAACAAATGCGTCATTAAACCAAATACTCGGGGTCCCGTTTTTGCCTGCTGTCATGATCAGACGTTTTTTTTGTCGTTTTAACAGATTTCCGATCCCAGTCAGTAAAAAAGAAGCCCTGCGGGGTTATTGTGGTCAGACCATCTGTTCTCATGAAACTGGCCTCCTGTTACTGCCTTCGAGATAACAGAATGTTATGATCATTCAGAGTATTTTAGGTTATTTTTTAATCAAACAACAACCGTTATCCGGCTCGAACCATCAAGCGAGGGGATAGATTGGGTTTGCAGCATTCTTTTGGTGTCTGTGGACTTCGGAAAAGCCCCACTGAGCACCGGAGCTTGTGTTTTGTTGCAGGGCGACTTTGTAATGACAATGCAATATCATGACATATGTTTAAAAATCTGTAACTAGTTTAATGTGAACTGAGCTTAAACTTGTACAACTGCACTGTTTGTGACTTGTCTCGTGAATGCTTGCCTTGACCAATGATCACCCTGAAGATGGGTAATAAAGTAATCCTACTTTAGCATTATTGATCTTATTCAGTATTGAAAACTGGGATATGAAATTTAATAACCAGGTGTGGATAGCAGTCAATATTTTCTCTTTAATTCAAAGCTTCTTGCGGTCCTTAATATATTTAAGAGAATGTTGTCAATGGGATTTAACTAACTGTTTAAATTGATGTATAATTAGTTATCATTCAGACTGAACTGCCAAAAGTAACCAGAAAATATGATAAATCAACAATAAATTATCAATTCAATAATTTCTTGAAAAATGTACAAGATGTCACTAAAAACAGCAATGAAAAAATCACAGTGAAATAATGAAATTACATTTACAATGGAGAACAAGTGACAGAGGAATTAGAAAAAAGTAGGAAAAAAACTGAAAACATGAAATAGATGAAAACTGAGAGGTAAATTGGAATACTCCTCAGGCAGACACACAGCTAATTCGTATCAGTGACATGCAATTTTCAACTAAGCAAACGTTGTGGAATAGATTATTATTATTTTTTTTTTCTTCTTTTTACATTTTTTACAACATATCAGAAGTCTGGACACAGGGATACACCTAGACAAGCATATTATCACAAACATCAAAATTTTGATAACAATTTCCTGTATTACTGCAGAATTAATGGGTCGTTATTTGACATACAGATCAAATGTAAAGTCTTAACATCTTACTATGAACTGGGAAGACTTTGTCCTTTTGTGTTGTCTGTGTGTTGAGGGGATATTGTAAGAGGGGAAGCCTCAGTGTCTCTCAAGGGAGATAGCAGGGTGGTGAGTTGACCCAGGGAAGCTGTGACAGGGGAACGCCTCGGGTAAGAACCTGGGAACCCCATAAATTGATTTTCACTGACATCATACAGGGGAGAAAACGAGGTTTCCCATACTGTGAGGTGCAGATTGTGCAATGGATTTTGTGGGGGTCAAGCTGTGAAAGGGGAAGCTGTGATGTCACATAGGGGAAGCACGGCATCTGTCATTTAACTATGAATGGGTAGCGCAATAGTTTATAGATGCCGAATGTGCAATTCTGTTTTCAGTGATGTCTTCTTTTCTATATCTTGCAGAAGACATGAATTACTGATGTGGTAAAAATGAACAAACCCAAAATGACCACTGAGAAAGGGTAAGTTTATTTGCTATTATAAAACAAACAAAAAAATCGATATTCTCCATTCACATGGGTTCTCTCCCCACATTCTCTTTTCCCTCCATTCAGATTGCCAAAGTAAACAATCATTTAATAAAGATTTGAAACATCATTTCACACCACACTGAAATTAAATAAAGTGCATTTTTTATGAACTAGCTATCTTTTAATAACCCTTCTTCTTGTACAAGCTGCACATTTTCTTTTATTTTTGTATGATTTTACATGCTTTTCCTCAAGCATCGGTGCCCCCGTATCAGTTTTGTTCATTTTCCAGACTTTTCTTCTGTTTGCTGTTTTCGTGTCTCGAGCACCCCCCCACCCCCCACTAATCCGCCTCGTTTTCTTCTTTGTCTTTATAAGGACATATATACGAATCACAGGTCCACTGGGTCCACAGTCATGGTTCCCTCTCTAGTGTTTGTTGTACCAACAATTGACCTTTAGCCTTATGTTTCCAGTCTTGCCCGACTGGGCGAGGATTAAGAGGGGATGATGGGCCACAATCCTAAGGATTGCATTGACAGTCAGTTCAATTGAATTGTTTTTTTTTTCTTTTTCAAAGATTATAGTTTTCCTTAGTTTTCTGTATCCCAATACTGCATTTATGAATGTGACTTTTTGGGGAATTATTTTTGTAAATGCAATTCATATTTAATACATCTTACAAGAAGCAGATCTAGTTTTTGTTCCTCTCATTGTTCCAGCGCTTAACCTTTTCAGTTGCACTGATCCAGTGCTCCTTAAGAATCCTAGTTAGGGAGCTGTTACATGCAGTATACTGATGTCTTCCCTCTGCTGATGAAATTGAGAATGCAGCTTCCAGTTTTATCCTTTGTCCAAATATTTTCGCAGGAATGCAGTTACAGTGCAATCACATTGTTCAAATTCACCATAAAAGGTAGTGTATGTGTCTTTATTTGTTTTGTCAGTGTACCCAGTAATTCCAGGGTATTGATGCTCCTGGGCCAGCTGGAGAGGTTGAACGGAGAGTCCATGTTGAGAGACAGTGATGTGGCGCGTCAGGTCACCTCAAAGATTCTGCATCTCATACAGACTCAGGGTGAGAGCATGCTAATACACATAAATGTAAAATAATTTCACTGGTGTTTCACATTGTATTTAAATGGGAAAACAGAGAGAGAGCATTGGATTAATTCATTTTATACAGAAAGCAAAGTTGTATTGTATTTCTGTGGAGTTAGATATTTTACCATGTAATTGAACCAGCAAATATTACTGCTTTGTAATTTTGTGTGTAAAAATACAAAAATATATCGGCAAAGGTCACGGTGAAATGTATCGCATGCAATGTACATATGTATATATGCTCTGGCAACTTTATGAATGATGTCCCTGCCTGAGCTTTTCAGGAATTGAATCGACACAATAAGGATTGCAGTGGCTTGTGGGTATCTTAGTATGTTATGTAATGAAGTTTGACAGATAGAATGCCATCCATATTTGCATAATTCAGTTAAAATAGAGTGTGGCTGAATGTGTAACCTTAATTCTTCATGTGATAAATATTTATTTTAAAAAGGATGTCGCCACTTCTCCACTCACTCTACGTCAGCTACAAAAGGACCTTTTCACAATTTAACAGTTTTGCAGAGTTGTCGGTTTTAGGGCTCTGGTTACAGAGTTATACAGATCAGACGGAATCATTGCGCAGTTGGTCAGCTCTCACTGGTGAACTTAATCTGATAAGTCTGATATAGTAAAAGTAAGGCTTGATGGGCTGGATATTTTCAAATGCTGTTTTACAGTTTTTATTCCACCCATATATTTTTTCTCGTTATTTTACTCAATAGTTATTATAAAACAATTTGTATGACTAAAAATCAAATTGACACAGTTTTTGCATAGTGCGGAGTCCGTATTATTTTGGAGGCACCATTCATTCATTTCCTCAGTCACTGTCCCACCACTGGGGGTAGGATCACGGTGGCATTAGAATGAGTAGATCAAATAACACCCCAGAGATGCTCTATTGCCCGTCCAGGGGGACCCCGAATCGTTCCCAGACCAGGCACCATGTATAATCCCTTCTGTGTTCTGGGCCGTCTACATTGCGGTGCCTGGAACATCTTGAACAGGAGACACTTGGGAAGCACGTCTATCAGATCCCCAAACCATAGCTGTGTTTTTGACACAAAGGAGCGGCAGTTGTACTCTCAGCTCCTCCTGTATGGCTGTACTGATTATTTCTGTCATTACAAGTTTATGACTTTTGGAGAGAGTCAGAACACAAAAGGACTGCTGAATTGGAAGCTTCACGTTTCTTACAACAGACTGATGTGGTGCCTCATCACTGTGGATTCTGCACTGATCCACCTAGCTGGGTCTACCCTTTCTCGAACCCAAGGAACTTGAACTCCTTTTATTTGGGAGAGTAATGCCCTTCTCACTCAGAGGGTGCAAGCCAGCAATGTATGGAACAAAACCGTGGTGTTTGACTCAGAGATGATGACCCTTGTGTCATGTGCCTGCTCGAGGTCAGAAAGGCAATGGGACTCCACCGTCATCGAAACGCAGAGGCAGTCCTAAGGTTCCTGAACCTGACACTCGCTTCCCTGTTTGCTGGTTGCTGTTTTAACTCGATCGATATACATATACCGTAATCTCTGGACTGCGTGCCGCTACTTTTTCCGCACGCTTTGAACAATGCGGCTTAAACAACGATGCGGCTAATTATGGATTTTTTTGGGGAGCTAACAAGCTTCATGCCACCAAGAGGGACCGAGGAAGTGTGTGACGAAGTAAGTCCGAGGCTGTTCAATTGCGACACTGAAAAAGACGACTTTAATGGTTTTAGTGTGCAGGAGGAAGGCGAAGATAGTGATATCATTCTTATTTTTAGCCGGTGCGGCTTATATTCCGGTGCGATTAGTAGTCTGGAAATTACAGTAAATGTATCATTACTGCAAACTTGTACCTCACATTCTTGCCGGAGTTTTTTTACATCTTTTATGTACAAGCAAGAGAGTTCTGGTTCCCAAATGGAAACTTTTTTTTGTGGCCATTTTGCAACTTCAATTGCTGGATGTCTTACCATTGACATCAACTAAGAGTGACTGCTGACAATTTTTTTTAGGGGAAAATAGCTGTATAAAGTGCTGTTTTTATCCTTTTGATCTTTCTTTTACTTAACCTACTAGAATGGCACCATTTTAGCATTTCGATGGACCATGAAGTTGAGGAAATCAGCAGTATTTTTAGACCTACCACAGTAAAAATAAATAAATAAATTAAAAAAAACATTTAAAATCTATAAAATAAACATGCTTAACATTTAATGAACCTCCATCATAATGAGATCAGTTTACATCGAAGTCTGAATCGTCTCAAACACAAGTGACTGGTTGATCCATTCTTCAAGTATTGCTTGTTGTCAGTTTTCTCTTGGTGGAAGAATTGTAGTGTCATTGGAGGAAAGATTCTCCTGGTTGAAACATGTTAAATGTTTGTGCTTCCATTTATATTTGGTTGTCGGCTAAATATATTCATTCCAGTGGCACTAAAACATTTTTGTAAGCGAAGCCTCCCCAAATGAAACTGTCGCAGACTCTTTTTGAATTGACAACTGTTTGAGCGAAGAATGTTAAGTACTATGTACTTCATTTACATTGGGCCGACCAGAATGCATTACAAGTAATGCTTTGAATTGCTGTCTCTCAAGTTTCTCCACTTTTGTCCTGCAATCCATCCCTCTCTTGCTCTTCAAAGTAAACCAGTGCTTATGCAGCATGGCTGATGGGTGCAGTGGAATGGCTACTGTCTCTGACCCCGTCGATCAGCCTCTCCTCTTTCATCTGCTGCCCAGCTGTCACACAGCCTGCAGCCTCAACGTCAAAGTAAATGAAGCAGTCCCTGTCAGCAATCCCCCAGTCTTAGGAGCTCAGTCGTCTGTCGAGCTAAAACAAGACAAATACGGTGATAAAAGAGAACGTCGAGGGTCGTTATTGCTATTTTGCTCTATTTTAACCATTCATTTTTCATATGAAAGTGAGAGGAAAGGGAAAGCAGAGAGGAGACATGATACCTATACAGTTGTCAGTGTGGAAGAGGATAGGTTGATGATGTATTTTCTGGTGGCACGCAAGAGGAGGTTAGTCAGAGTTCTATCCTCTCACTTCTGTTTGTTAGTAGACTATTGAAGAGTTGGAAGGCGGATCAGATAGTGTTCAGAATGATGTGCCTTTACTGGAGACTCTGAGCTGTTTCACATCGGGTCGCCACCGGAAAGTATCATAGCTAAAAAGGCAGGGAACCTCGGTCGGAAAGGACCAATTCGCAGACCGCTCGGCAAACTTTACCACCTAACAGACGACATGGAATACCATTACACCAGGGGATACAGCGAGTACGCCACAAGCCGGAACTCTAAAGGTATGAAGGCTGAAATCATAATAAAACACGAAGAGTCAGCTCTTGTGTACCCAAACCTAACTTCGTCATGCGATGGGGGTGGCTATTGCAAGCTGCCATTACCAATTAAACATTTTTAAGTGCTGCTTCAATTAATAACTGGGGTAACTGGGGTTAAACTATTAAATACATATATTAAATACATTATATTAAATACAACTGTTAAACTATTAAATACATCTATTAGCATAAATCGTGTGGATTTATGCCACGAATTTTGAGATAGTGGAGTAGGTAGTAGTAGGTAGTATTATCTGTAGTTTAAATATATAGAAATATATAGAATTCCAAAATATATTTTTTTTTAATAAATACTTCAATGGGATCCCATCCGAGGCGTATTCCCAGGTTAACTACTCTGCCATTTTGATTTGGTGGATCTAGGGAGGTCTTACATGACAGAAATAATTCACAAGGTCAACATTCTCCAAGTCCCTGGGGTGCATTAATCTGCAAGTGCGTGCAACATTTGCATGCTTTTCGGGCGAAAGGTGATCAAGGATGAATGCTTTCGGTTCCCTTTCCGTCACATCAGCTTGCATCTGTGCGTCTGATATTTTAATCAGCCCAAGTCATGACTTGACTGTCAAATATCAGACGCAGGGATGTTTCTAACAGTGTAAATCAGTTTTTGTGCAATTTGCGTTTTGATATATAATTGATCTCTGGGCACAGCCATGTTATCTAAAGTCCTCTATACACTCTTGTGCCGAGGTGGTAATTTTAAGAGCCCTGAAGGAATCAAGTCTTATGTTCCGTCCCCTGTGTTTTTTATTGGAGAAGTTGAGTTCATCTCAGGACCGTGACAGGACCGGATCACTTGTCTCAGCAGGGTCGGGAATGTGTCAGCTCCCAAATCAGCTGGCAACAGTGTGCTTCAATGAAGTGTCAGAAGAGAGAGAAAAGTGGCCTGAGTTGGTTGTAATAGCGTCTTTATACCTATATCCCCTTGTCGCTTAAAAGTTCAGTGTTGAAAGGATGAATGCCAAAGCTAAATTTTAACGTCTGGCAGTGCGAAAATTATTCTGCTCCAGTAAATGATTCAGAGACAAGAACAGTGGCAAACATCTCTGACATGCCTTTGGTGCTTCATCTAAGTGACTGCACCCAGGATCTGATATGGTGCTGAAAAGACTTCATGCGTAAAGGTCCTCTGTTCTGCTCAGACGGGCAACTGAATCCCCTCAACTTCAATGCATCCATGTTTTCATGCGTTGCAGAGAAAAGTGGAAAAGAGGTGATGTCCAAAGGCTCCAGCGGCATGGAAGTGATCCTGGCTTCACTGGAGGTGAGTAACAATTAAAACTGGCTATTTAAAATCCTGGAATGATTTGAATTTTAGACCTAATGATAATAAATGTGAGACAATTCCAGATATTGAGATTAAGTTCATCGGTAGTGTCTCTGTTTAGCCAAAACGGGGCTAAAAATAGGTGTGTGTGCGTGCGTTATTTTGGTCATTTTCAGAATCTCAGAAAAGTCCACAGTTGAATGACATCTTGATTATTTCATGTAATTTTTGTTTTTGTTGCTGCACTGAGGCAGTCACTTACATGGTGTCATTGCACAAATACTCATAGACTGTGTGTTTGTGTGTGTGTGTGTGCGTGCACGCAGAACACGCGGGATGTCCAGACAACACTGAACATCCTGTACATTCTCAGTGAGCTGCTGACTGCCGGTGAGTTGTGTTCAAGTTAAGTGTTTTGTTTTGATTAGGGCTCCGTGTCTGCATTTCACAGTAACCGCTCAGAGCAGTATTTATATCAAGTACCCAGGATGATGTTCTGAGTGCGGTAGTTATGATATCAAATAACATAACATGCATGAAAAAGCACCCGTGCTTGGGAGAGACATTGCACAGCTTCTTTGCTGTATTTCTCGCATTGGTGTGGTCCACTGACCCCACAGTGAGCCTGTGCTGTCGAACTGTGTCAGTGACAAATTACCTCTTATAAGCAGCGACTTCTCTGCATGTTCATTTCCAAATGCAGCACATGGTAGAGATGTTAACACCAACGGGATCTTGTTTTTTCTAATGTGAAGAATGGAAACAGTGTAACTGTATTTCTTTCATCCGATGATGTTTCATTGGTTGTCCTCTGTTTCAGGCAGGGGTCGCAGGGTCGGGGTATTTGTATCGAAAGGGGGGACAGGGATATTGATCCAGGTTCTAATCAATGCCAGCAGGGAACTGCCTCCCAGTGAAGAACTTATGCTGCAGGTTCACTCGTTGCTGGCCAAGGTCGGCCCAAAAGGTAGATTTAATATCAAGTTTTACACAAATACTAAGGAGTCGCAACTCGAGCCTGCTTTCATTGACATGTAATTTAGTTTGTAACTATGTAATAGGCTTAAAAGTTATTTCAGGTTGATGTAAAAGAGTCCCTCTGTTTGTACTCGCTGAAACCCTCGAAGACATGCTGACGTTGCGGCCGCCGTGTCTTGTGTGTTAAGACAGAAAGTTAAGTGTGAAGGCGCGTTTGAGCGGGGCTCTGAACGTCACGGTCAACTTGATCAAACACAACCTACTAAATGCCAAGCTGCTACTGCCCTGTCTTCAGGTTCTCAGGGTTTACTCCACCAACTGTAAGTACCTCGAAACCTTTGAAACCTTCCTTCCAAAAACATTTGGAAGGAAGGTTTTGTTTTTAATTTCTGTGCCAATATCTTCTGGCCTTCAAAGCTGTGAATGCCATGTCACTGGGCAAGAGCGGAGTGATGGAACTCATGTTTAAGATCATCGCACCGTACAGCAAGAAGAACACAAGCCTACTGAAGTAAGCTGTTGCGCAAATCATAGACAGAGAAATAGACAGACATCTCCTTTTTAACAATTTGCATTTGACTTTTCTGTCACCGGTGCTTGTCCTGCTGACCATGTAACCCATCTGCGTTGGCTCTAAATCAACAGGGTAGCTCTGGATGCACTGGGAGCACTGCTCAAATCCAGTGAGTAATCTTTAACTATGAGGGAAGAAGTCTTGCCTGTGTGTGTGTGTGTGTGTGTACGTCTGCTTTCTACAACACCACCATTCATCCACTCGACCTCCTGCTGGTGTTACCAGTCCTCAAATTTTGGCACATTGGGGACATTCATTTGTTCTAACTGACGGTTTCTGTGTTGGTCCCCGGGAGTTCTCTGACCACTTTCAAATTCAGAAACCAGGTTTAACACATTTTCGAGAGTTTTTAGAAACTGACTTGCGGAAAGTTACTTGTCAAAGTTGCTGTGAAATTAGCCTTTCCAGCATTTTAGAATTGTTCTCTTGACAAATTGTCCCTCCTCTAACAACATTTTACATTACAAATGCACTTTTGTCAAACATATCAACAAGACTGATGCCAAAATACTATCATCAGCCACCTTATCAGGCTTATAATTTAAAACACTGTCAAAGCAGCCTTTTGTTGTCCATGTAACTGCAGTTAATTTTCACTGAATTGGTGTCAGCCGAAGTAATCGATGACGATATGTCAACAGTGTCTGAATAGTAAACTCATGCAGCCAAACGCTGCTATCTGAGCCGAGTTCCACTGGCATCGCGAAAGGATCAACCTCACACCCAAAACTTAGCAGCTGCACAAACAAAAAACAGCATATAAACAGTTAGCGGTTATTTCCATCCTTCAGATATCTATTCTAGTCTGCTTTTTGTCCGTTGTCAAAGCTGTAACCGTTCGTTCTATATGGATGTTAAGTTATCACACCCCTCCTTTATATTTTGCTTTCCTTTTCTAAGCTTCTCCTCCTTTGAGCCCACGATATTCAAGCACTCTCACCATGCTTTCTCTTCCTCTGCTTCCATCTCCACATGCAGAAACTAATGCTCGCCGGTCAGTGGATAGTGGCTACGTGACTGTCTTGCTCGCACTTTACTTGGACTGGCATCGCAATGACACACGCCATCGCCACATGCTGATTCGCAAAGGGCTGCTGGTCTGCCTCAGAAACATAACCAACATCAAGCTTGGCAGGAAAGCGTTCATAGAGGCTGACGGTATGAGGATCCTGTACAACTCCTCCACTGTGAGTGTCAACTACACGCGGACTCCAAGCGGTTGAAAGAAACGCACACATGCACACCCAAAAAAATGCGCTGAAGTTGATTTTATGTTTTTTTTTGTTAAAAACCCCTACAGCAAATCAACACACAATGAATATTGTATAGAAAAACAAGTCCATAACAACTACAGGGTAATTTCTGTTTTCCTCAGGAGTGTCTCCCAGTGCGGACGCTGGATCCTCTAGTCAACACTTCGAGTCTCATCATGAGGAAGTGTTTTCCGAAGAATCGTCTTCCTCTACCCACTATCAAATCAGCCTTTCATTACCAGTTGCCGCATGTGCCTGCCGTGGGGCCAGTAGCACAGCTGTACAGCCAGCCTCCAGAGGGTGAGAGGAGACATGTCATGCACGCACGCACGCACACACGCACGCACGCACACGCACGCACGCACACACACACACATGCACACACACACATGCACACACATAATGAGAGGGTGTCCCAGACGATCACTGTGCAAGTGCACTCAACAATGAGTGTTTTTCCTCAAAGCAGATACAAACCTGCTTCGACCTGTATAGACATACAGCTGGTGCATAAAGATGACGCCAACCCGAATTTTAATGGTGACGGTCTTTTGACATTGCTACACACAATGTTCCTTTCAGGAAGGACATGTCATCAGCTCTGCAACAAGCCCTTACATAAGGGTAAGACGTGTGGAAGACAAGACTCCATGCCAAGAATACATAGATTCACTCACTTCCGCTATTTCATTTCATTTCTCTCGCTTGCACAAACTATCTCAACTAACACTGTAGTATTAAATAGTATTAACAGTATAACATGCAAATCATATACTTGCTTGTCTTAAGTGGACAGACGTACTTGTGCTCTACTCAGATCTTTTCAAAAAGGCAGTGGTGTCTGTTGACCATCAACTAAATAAAGTTGCTATCATATTGTAGTCACTATTTTATACGCTTGACAGATCTCACTCATCCCTTGATTGTGGCTGCTCACATATTTGCATTCACATATTTTTTCCACTCCAATCACAGCAGTGAAATTCTGTTTTTTGTATGAGGATAATCCTAAGAAATAAATATGATCTGGTATGAAAAAAGCAACAAGTAGCAGTGTTATCAAATGCGGTGCACATCGTAACCTGTCTGCATGCGTGTCCAGTGGACGACGTGGCGGATGACAGTGACGACAACGAGGAGACTGAAGCGGACACAGAGAATGATACTGAGAATGAGGAGGATGAAAAGGAACATCGCACTATGGTAAAACACACCACACACATTTTAATACTTTTTGTAATTGCTTTTTTTTCCCAAGATTAGCAATACAATTTTTTTCCTTCTATAAACAAATTCTCAATATTTGAGGGTGTTGCACACTTGTGTGTATCCAATGCTCCAGCAGATGGCAGTAATAACCCAATATGCTATCGGAATCTACATGTTCTTGTGTTGTGCGAACAGAATGATGACATAGAGACCGACATAAACAAGCTACATCCCAAAATGAGCCCCAGCCGTCCATTTGAGGAATTAAGGATTTATGAGAGGTTCTTCGCAGAGCTCTCTGAAGATTTCCAGGTAAGTGTGTCGAGACCCTAAGTTCTTTTTGCACTAAAAGAGACTCTAAAAGATCACTTAAAACTCAGTGCCAGTACATTTCTGGCAGTTGTTTAACATTATTTAAAAGCTATTTTAGTCACGTAAAACTGTTTATACCGCTATAACTCAAATTTAGTCACATGATTATTTCAATCGAATAAATACCAAACACATTATATCAAACAATCTGCTCAAGGTAATTTATTTTCAAATTTTGTCTCATTTCTGTAGGGGTATAATTTTGAATCCTCAAAGACTACGTCCTCTACGATGTCATCGTCATCATCCTCTTCATCGTCATCTTCATCATCACCCCCTTTCTCCTCAACAATCTCAGCTCGAGCTCCTCGGCCAGTCATCGTGCCCAAAACTCAAACTCTGTCCCCTAACCAAGGCCCCATGCGGAGCTGCCAGGATGTTTGCTACCCTGCCAAAGGACAAAACGCCCAGCAGACGCCTTCCTCCCTGACAACTGCTCCACCCGCTCCTCCGACCCCTCTGGAACTGAACACTATCCACATCACCAAGGACCAAGGCAAAAGACAGGAGGGCAGCAGTCCCTCTTCCAGAGACACATATGCATCTTTGTCGTCTCTCAGCAGGCGTTCCCATCCTGGGAGGCCAATTGAAGAGGAACTCTCAAGTGTTTTGAAGTGTGTCTCTCTGCAGACAAAAGAGGAGGATGTGAGGGAAATCAAGTCGGAGGGGTCCCCTGTCAGCGCGACAAGACACATACAGTCCCCTCTTCTTTTGGAGGGTCTTGCTACGTGCCGACTGGGCGGGGGAGGCAACAATACCTGGGGTTCGGACTGTGGTTCCGAGGGTCCAGAGGATGAGGGAGGGGAAGGAGCTGTCCTGGAGGTACCTGACACCGCCCTGCTCCTCCCACTACATGACCCCGACCTCTATGTGGAGATGGTGAAGGGGACGTACTCTGTACCCCAGTACGCCGAAGTGGCTTACCCGGACTACTTTGGCCACGTCGCTCCAACATTCAAGGAACCGCTTCTTGAGAGAGTTTATGGGGTTCAGAGGTGGGACATTTTCATTGCAGTTATGGTCAGACCGTGTTTAATGTCCAAATTCAGCAGAATGAAGACCTATGTGTTTTGTTTTTTTTTCCCACAACCATTTAAAACCCGACCTGCTGAGCTCCAGAGAAAAATAGCAAAAATTGAAATTTATGAGTTCTGAAGTCCGGGAAGGCAGGATGCACCGTGCAATTTGTGACCACTCACGCTTTTATGCTGACAATATGTATGCAATCCCTAATGCTAAATATCAGCTTGTCCGCCCTTGCAGGTCAAAGATATTCCAGGATATCGAAAGGCTGATTCACCCAAATGAAATTGTGGATAAAGTAGTTTATGATCTGGACATGCCCTCGTAAGTATTTTATCAATCAATTAGGCAAGAGCATCAGATACTTGGCTCTACCTTACTTTTGTCAGAGATGATTTTGGATTGAATTGCAATCTTATGCTTGTTATTCTGCATGTGGGGCGAATATATCTTTATTTATTTCGAAATTATTTCCTTTTCCTCTCAGTCCTGTGATTGAAGATGAAAGCGAATCACTGCGGTTCAACTCCCAGTTTGAGTCTGGCAATCTTAGGAAGGCCGTTCAAGTTAGAAAGTAAGTACTTCTTGTTTCAATGGTTCAATTGGAATTTCTAGATATTCCCAGGTTTTTCAATCAGAATGCCAAGTTCTGACCCTGTCAATTTCAGTCTATCAATGATTGTAATGGAAGTTAATTCCTGTAACATGTAACTATCTGGCCTACTAAGATTATACAAAAACATGGCCAAAGATATATGGTGTGTTGTTTTACAACACTTGTTGGATCTGATCATTGTTTAGGTATGAGTATGATCTAGTGCTGAACTCAGACATCAACAGTAATCACTACCACCAGTGGTTCTACTTTGAGGTCAGCGGCATGCGCGTCGGTACCACCTACCGTTTCAACATCATCAACTGTGAGAAGTCCAACAGTCAGTTCAACTACGGTGAGAAACGCAGCATCTTAAAACATATCCATCACGATACCTGTCTTCATGGGAGCTACCTATTGCTCCTAAATCTTACATTTATTTATTCGTGTGTGTGTGTGCGTGTGTGTGTGTGTGTGTAGGTATGCAGGTGCTGATGTACTCTGTGCAGGAGGCAATCAGCGGCAGGCCTCGCTGGATCAGAACAGGAACAGACATCTGTTACTACAAGTATGTTGACACTTGAAATCTCGGATTTCTCCTGAGAAATGAGAATATCTTGATTATGAAAATCTGACACGTGAATGCTATTTACAACAGAAATGTTATTTGTCTTTGGTTTATTTGATAAGAATGGATGCACTGTACATAGACAGCATGGAAACTGTTGCAAATGCAAGTACTATACTGTTTACAGCAAATGCTAATTTGTAACACCTGATCCGAGCGGGGCTCTGTGGGAAAAAAAACTGAAACAGACTACAGATTTTCTACTATTTTTTTAATTTTTTTTCCACCGTCCTTGAACTTTACAAGCAGTCTTTATAAGCAACCTCATATCTTAATGGAGAGAAAGAATGTGACGTAATACTGAAATCAGTACAGATGCTTTGAAACCAACCAGTTGTACAGACAGTACACGGTTGCCCTTTGAGCGTCTGATCTTTTCCACAGGAACCATTTTGCCAGGAGTTCTATCGCAGCTGGTGGTCAGAAAGGAAAGTCCTACTACAGCTTGACCTTCAGCATGAACTTTGTTCATAAGGATGACGTCTGCTACTTTGCCTATCACTACCCATATACATACTCTTCTCTCAAGGTATTATCACAGTATCTTATTTTACTCTACTCTGAAAGATAGTTTAATTCACTGTTAATGCTCCATGCACCTCCACCCCCAAGGCATTTTTCTAACATCTTCCTCTTTTCCTTTCGGCTATTCCCCCCTGGGGTCACAAAAGCAAATCATCTGCCTCAGGGCAGTTTGCTCACATACAGTTATTTATACTCATATTGTTGACATCCGTCAACGTACATGACATGATTTGTCACTTCCCCAATCCAAAAAAAATGTTTTGGTTACACCCCTACACCCAAGTGTGACCCCACAAGAACCTACTCACCGTTAAAACACCTTTTGAGATCACTTAGTAGTGTAGAAACAGAGATGGTGCAAGGCTTAAATATGATCATTTTACCAAGTCAAACAAAAAAGTAGCGGGGCCCCGGGGCTGGATGAGCTCCGCCCTGGGTTCCTCAAGGCTCTGGGTGCTGTAGGGCTGTCCTGGATGGCACGTCTTGACAGCATTGCCTTGACGTCGGCTCTACACCCTCAGCAGGGTTCTCGAGGGGGCATGGGAGTTTGTGTTTTGTGGATCTAGAGAAGGCATTCGACCGTGTCCCACGGGCAATCCTGTAGGGAGTGCTCTTGGATTATGGGGTACCGAACCCCGTTATACAGGCTCTTCGGTCCCTGTATGACCGGTGTCGGAGCTTGGTCCGCATCGCCAGTCGTGAATTTTACCCGTTTCCGGTGGGAGTTGAACTCCGCCAGGGCTGCCCTTTGTCAGCGATTCTGTTCATAACTTTTATGGACAGAATTTCGAAGGGATCTGGTTTGGTGACCTCAGGATCAAGTCTCTGCTTTTTGCAGATGATGTGGTCCTGTTGGCTTCATCTGGCCACGATCTCCAGCTCTCGCTGGAGCGGTTCACAGCCGAATGTGAAGGGGCCGGAATGAGGATCAGCACCTCCAAATGCTGGACCTCTTCCCCGACCGGAAACGGGTGGAATGCCCACTCCGGGTCGGGGAAGAGGTCCTGCCCCTAGTGGAGGAGTTCAAGTATCTCAGGGTCTTGTTCACGAGTGAGGGAAGGATGGAGCGGGAGATCGACAGGCGGATCGGTGCAGTGTCTGCAGTGACGCGGACTCTGTGCCGGGCTGTCGTGGTGAAGAGGGAGTTGAGCCGGAAGGCGAAGCTCTCAATTTACCAGTCGATCTACGTTCCTACCCTCACCTATGTTCACGAGCTGTGGGTCGTGACCGAAAGATCGAGATCGTGGATACAAGCGGCCAAAATGAGTTTTCTCCGCAGGGGGGAACGGACTCTCCCTTCGGGATAAGGTGAAAAGTTGGTCATCCGGGAGGAACTCAGAGTAGAGTCACTGCTCCTCCGCATAGAGAGGAGTCAGATGAGGTGGCTCGGGCATCTGGTCAGAATTCCTCCTGGACGCCTCCCAGGGGATGTATTCCAGGCCGGTCCATCTGGGAGGAGGCCACGGGGAAGACCCAGGACATGCTTGAGAGACCATGTCTAGACTGTCCCGGGAGCGCCTTGGGGTCCCCCCAGAAGAGCTGGACCATGTGGCTGGGGAGAGGGAAGTCTGGGCCTCCCTGCTCCGGCTGCTGCCCCCACGACCCGACTTCCGATAAGCGGAAGAAGATGGATGGATGGATGGATGGATGGATGGATGGAAACAAAAAAAAAAAAAAAACTTCACATATCTTTTGTATTCGCAGATGCACCTATCCAAGCTGGAGGCTCTCAGGACACCACAGATTTACCTGAGGCAGGACAATCTGTGCATTACCCTGGGAGGAAACAGCTGTCCCCTTCTCACCATCACCGCCATGCCGGAGTCCAACTCCAATGATCACATATGCCAGTTTAGTGAGTTTCTGTGTCTGACGCTGTCTCGCTCATACCCGAGTAGAACGCTCACACATATGGGGGTGTGTGTGCATTATGCAAAGGGAGAGAAGAAAGCAGAAAAGAACACCTATATATCTTGTAATCGAAGATAGAAGAGGGAACAGTCCAACTCGGGGATGGATTGCAAACGTTTACTTCTGCCCAGCTTGCTGGAAATAAACAAAACAAAACGGTTCAACCCAGCACATCTGCTGTTCACGCACATCTCATATCGTTCAACATATTGAGAATCCCTGAAAAGTTGGTCCTTCTACAATCCAGTCCTGACTTTTAAAAGGTTTCAAGTATGTGCCTTTTTTTTTTTTTTTTTTTTTTTTTTTTTTTATTTTTATTTTAATTTTAAAATGTATCATTGATTAGAAGATAATTTTTAATACTTTTTTTTTTTTTTAATTTTT
>CAAKHD010003439.1:55542-84325 GCA_901007705.1 Fistularia tabacaria | reverse complement strand
AGTTTGTCTGACTGAGTAACCGTTGAGCCCTATGTCAAGATAATAGGTAGATTCCAATCCCGACAGCAAAGCAGGCCCAGTTGTGTGACCCCCGTCCCCCCCGTCCCCCCCGTCCCCCTCCAGATTTAAGAGGCAATTTAAGGAGTGAGGCAGCCAGCAGGTACTTGGCTGACACAACTGACTAGAGAGTTTGTTATTGATGCAGACGACAGGAACAGGATGATGGGTGAATCCAAAACTGAAAGATCTCGACTTCAAACCATGGAATGTTAAGAGGGAAGACTCGACGGAGCCGGAACAAACACGCCAGTGATTTGTGGACAGCAGGTTGAACCTGACGACGACGTGTTCAGAGCATTAAAATGTCCGACGTGTGACGTGATCAAAACGGGAAAATAATATTTGAAAAAAGGACCTTTTACAAAGTTTTCTTTGAACGATTATGGTATTGATCGTTTTATTCGTCTCAAACGGTTTGCATTTGCTTCTTTTAAATGAAATAAAACCCTCATATTTCTTTGTGATGATTAATTTTGACCTCAAAAAAAAATATCAGCAACAATTGCTGCAGTTCCTGTATGTGAGTTAGCGGTAATGTCTGACAGTTGTGTGCACACGTAATGCAGTATGTTAGTGGTGATATCATCAGTGTAACAGGCGATCAATGACTGGAGGTTACGAATTTATGTATCTAATTTGATAAATGTACTTTTTTATTTCAGTGGTGTTCTCATTATTATACACTACACCGCAATGATCAGATGATGGATATTACATGTAATTCTGTAAAGAGGTGATCGATAACTAATATATCATACATCAACGACTTTCACCAACAGGATAATTACTTTGTTTTGCTATTGTTATTGTTTTAGGAAATATATATGTACATATCATTTTTTGCCATGTTAAAACAATATGTTGTTTTTTTTACTGAAATAGAGAATAGAAATCACATGATATATTTTTTTTAAACTGTTCATCACTATGTATTCATTCGTTATCATTGTCATTGGGCATGAGGTGGGGTTCACCCTGGACCGGTCGACAATCGGTCACAGGCACGCATAGAGACACAAAACCATTCACCCCCTCATTCACGCATATGGGCAATTTAGGCTCTCCATTTAACCTCCTACTTTTTTTTCTGGACTGTGGGAGGAATTGTGAGAATACTGGAAGTAAACCCATGCAGACACGTGGAGAACATGCACACTCCCCGCAGAAAGGCCCCCGATCCCACATGGGCTCGGGACCTTCTTGATATGAAGCAGAAGCGCTAACCAATGCGCATGATTGAATGAATGCTATGCTATTTAAAACAAAGATGTCACTTCAAGTGAGAATCACTTATAACAATACACTATCGAAACATTTAAATATTCACAGGTCAGAACCTGGATATATCTTTAATAAGAAATGTAAAATAAAACCTGTAGTCTTGAACGATGCGTGACTCACCGAACAATAAGGCGTGTATTTTGATCGCGCCGTGATGATGGCAGATGTTGCGTTTATCGAGATTGAGGTCATACAAAATTCATCCAAAATGGCTGCTCGAGAAATAAAAGGTTAGGCCTTAATTGGTTCTTGCCTCATCAGGTCAAGTCTACCAGACGCACACACACACACACCCGTGCGTGCGCACACACACACACACACACACACACACACACACACACACACAGGGGACAGAGGTCCCCTTAGGAGTCAATTATCAACCTGTCTGTCCTCCTAAGAAAGAGTGTTATTGATTGATTATGGCTAAACCTTTAATAATTCAGTTGTTTTAATAGCAGATGTATGGAAACCGGGGAGGTAAAGGACTGTCAGGAACAAGGGTGGAACCCTGAGTGGAAAAGGAGGAGGGTGAAGAGAGTTTGAGTCCCACAAAAAAGTGTTACATTACCTCCATCTGTGAGAGTTTTTATGATTAATATTTGATAAAAAAAATGTTTTCACATCTACATATGCATCAACGTGAATGCTATCCATGTAATTTATCCAACATGCAAGCATGTCATTTTTTTTTTCTCCACAATTCATAATTATTTATTATTGCAGAGTCACTTTTAACTTTTAACTTAACAAGTATATATTAACAAGTAAGATTGTTGCATACAATGAACATTTATGTTTGCAGTGAAAACAATCGCAAAGTATCGTAGGCAAGATCGTTGGCATAGAAAATATGCAGCCATGTCGGATTTTATTTTTCTGGCACCAAATCACAACACAATTATCTCCTGACACTTTAGATGTTTACATGGAGAGCAGGTCTGGACCACTCTCTTTAAAATGATTGACAGTAACCCAACAATTCCCCATGAGCAAGCACTCAGCAACAGTGGTGAGGAAAAAAAAAAGCCTTTTTACCGCAGAGAAACCTTAGCTAGATCCTGGATCAATGTGGGCGGCCTTCTGCCTCAACCAATTTGGGTAGAAAGAGGGAGAAGCACCTGCTAAATGAGAGAGCCCGGAGAGTCGGGAGAAGATCTGTTGTACTATCCTGCGCTGATGAAGGGGATACACAACTGGGATACACCTCAGCCAACTAAAGCCTATGGCAGCATAACTAGGGGCTGGCTTAGCGCTAAGTAAAGCTTTGTATAAGCGATAGGTTTTAAGCCTGTTCTTAAACAAAGAGAGGTTGTCCGCCCCCCAGATCGAGATTGGAAGACGGTTCCACGGAAGAGGAAGCGTACAAAAAATTAATGAAAAGGAATACATTAAACAGAGGACAATAAAAATAAAGCAAGTTCTCAGGAATAACAAGCTTGAATCCCCGAATGATCCACTTTTGTCCTTTCCGGTGTTGCAGATTAGTTCTAATTGAATTGAGTTGATGACGCGAGCTGATTTATTAAATTCGCCCTCAAGGTCTTTTTAACTGATGATATTACTGCTTAAGCCCAGCACAGACACCCGTATGTCACAAGGTGTTTTAGTAGTTGAGACGAAAAATTGCCACTTCTATATATTTTGGTGATTTCGTTTCCCTCCGGCACTTTTCTCCCTCCTCAATATCTTGATTAGACGGTGCAGGTGGCATGGTGCAGCATTGGCAAGTGTTTGGCACAGATGTTTGACAACGTCCTTCACCTTTCATGACACAAGACGGAAAAATAGAGATGAATGATGAGACGTCCAAACATTTGCTGAATAAATGTGATAACAAAAACCAACTGCAGATTCATTATTCAGTCACTTGGACTTTGGTACAAGTCCAACAAGATCTCCTCTCTCCTAATCCCCCTGAGTGAGAATTAAACTGTAATAAATCTTTCAGAGGAGTGATTTTCAGATTACGGTCCAAGAAAAACATCAGTGCATCTCCAAGAGGAAGTATTTAGTGTGTCTTCTGAAGATGAAAAGCAAAAATTGAAATCATCTCTTATCTTATCTGGACGGATCTACAGTCACATTGGAGAAACACTGAATGTTCAATCATGGAGAAACCTCAGCAGTGACGCTGTACCTTCCTCTTCTTGATGAAGATGCATCTTGTAATGAGCTTCATGTCCTCGTCCATAAATCTCCTGTTTTTTGAAAAGGAGTCCACACCCCCGCAGACGATGTCACTGACCGGAGCTGCTGCCAAAGTCGAGACAAAGTGAAAGCTACCGATAAGCTCTTGTGCTAATTCTTTCATCTCACATGTAGACATTTGTGTTAACACGCACACACACACACACACACACACACACACACACACACACACATACACACACACACACACACACACACACGCACACACACTCACAAATTTTAAATTTGCTTCCTCCATAAATGAGCATGAAAGTATTTTCCAATTACGGGCACGGTGTGTTATCTCACACTTTTTTTATCTGCATGCAGTGCAGTCAGCAGCTGGTGCAAACATTACAGGTGGAAAAGGTTTAAAGTTCAAGTACGGGCGGGTTTGAATATTATTACGGTGCCTGGTTATTTCCATGTTCACCATATCAGTGTGTGCATCGTTGACTGCTGATCACCCAGAGTTGCATACTAGCAAGCATCCCCACACCATTTTGTCCTCCATGCTTGTCGCATGAGCCGCAGCTCCATTACTCCCCCTGATTCGTGGCCCTGAGATGATGGTGCTTTGCAAAAAGGGACCGCGTGAATTGTTAAAGCGCACCGGGTCAGCCACCTTTGTACCTGCATTTTATATCGGAGGTATTTTGTCCGATGTGTTTCTACTTTCTTAAAAAATACATGAGCCAACTATGAGAGACTCTCAAGCCCCAACAGGCTCTACTTCTGAAAATTTTATGAGAGGGGGGCTTATATCCTCCTTTGTTTTGTGGAGATGGAGAGGAGGAGAATATTCAATGACTTGAACCAATGCATCTGTGACCTTGTTTTCTCCGGGCAAAAAACATCTCGTACAAGATCTCTTGTATGGACCACGTGCAAAAAAAATATTTATCTCAATGGAAGAAAACTTATCAGGCCGGAAATATCTTTCGATCTGCTGTCCCCGAGTGGATGGACTAAGAACGGCTGGTTCTGCCTCTCTGCAAGAGGGTCCCTGGTTTGATTCCTTCAGGGGGCCTTTCTGCTTGGAGTCTCCGTGTTCTCCCTGTGGCTGCGTGGGTTCCCTGCAGGTTTTCCGTTTTCCTCCCACAGTCAAAAAACATGCAGGATGTTCATTGGAGACCCTAAATTGCGCAGACGTGGGAATTTGAGAGTGAATGGTTGTATGTATCTTTATGACGTTTGAATGAGAGGGCGAATGATTTTATGTCCCTATATGACTGTGAATGAGTCATGTTTGTTTCTATATGTGGCCCCATGATCAACTGGCGACCCATGAATGATGAACCTCGCCTCCTGCCCAAGCAAGGATAGGCTCCGGCCCCCCACTTGCCCGAGTGCAGAATAAGTCGTAGAGTTGTAGATAATGAATGAATAATGAATGAATAATAATCCTCGTGTTTACGAAAAAAAACATGCGGTTTTCTATTCCTCTATTTCAGGTTAAAACAATGTATAATAGTAACACAGAAAAAATTATATAAATATACGTTTTTTCCAAAAGCAATAAAAATTGCAAGAAGAAATTATGTTGTTGGTGAATGCTGATGATTTGAAAGTTGATTATATATGATATATTAGTTATTGACGATCTCTTTACAGACATGTAATAAGCTCCAGCCCCCGGTGTAGATAATGCATTTTTTTGGGCTACGTGTTGGTTTTCGGAAACTGAAAAAAAAAAGAAAAAAATCGTTTTCTTTTATACTTGTTGAAAATATTTCCATGGTCCTGATTCAAAACAACATTGTTCACTTTCAGTGGCGTGAGTTTGATTTGTTGGATTTGCACGGGGCATTTTGAAATGAAGCAGCAATCTCCAACTGCCCCTCGGGGACAAATAACGTTTTTTCTGACACTGATTCTGATTCTTAAAACCTGCGAGTGTCATCAAGCTGTCGATATTACGCCTGTATCAGTTGTTACAGAGGTCTTTTCCAAAATATTAGCTTATTCAATATTATATCTTATCCTGTTATGAGCACCGATGACTTATGTATGATTTCCTGATATGAAGGAGTAAAACAACGTGGGTTATTTTTATAATGGGTCCACTGCGTATCCACAACCAGTCAATGACCTGTATTGATGGCCTGCAGCTGCTGATGATGTTTGTGGAAAATAATTCGCCATAGCTTCTCGCTTAATATTTCACTCCTGCACAGCGAATGAACAACTGCCTCGCTTGACACTTCTTTCTGTTAATAGGGTCATTGTTTAAAAAATGATGTGCCAAAAGGGACGGTAGATATAAGAAATAAAAGAACAAGGAAAAAGTGCTTCTCTTTCGAACGGTTTCTGGAAAACAAAAGAATGAATTCTTAATGTTTGTTTCCTTGGGTTATTTGTTAAAAAATGGAATTGAAAAGTGAAAAGGTGATTCAATACAATACTTAGAGTATCGATTTGGTGGCCTTTATGTGTTAACTGCTGGACTGTGACAGTGTCGGCTCCAGCCGTGGGTGCGATGACATAATACCGCAAAGCAATGATTCTGGAGGTGCAGGTTATTGTCTTAAAGTATGAATATGAGTTTAATGGCGGCGACGTTAGAATGTGTTATGTTCCTGCCTCACGGAATGACTCAAAAAGAGATAAATCTTGTGGTCGTGCGTGGAACGCGTCACGAGTCGGTAATGGAGGTTTGGACGGGTTTGAGCCACAGTCGACTAACTGTTCCACGGAGACCAGAGAGGTGCAAACCTTAATTTCCAATTTGTGCTTTGAAAACGTCCCCTGACCACAATACTCGGCTGCCGCAATCACACACATCTGCATATGAACAAATACGTGCACATCTCACTCCTAATGGGAAACAGAGTAACTATTAGTCTATTAACACTGACACATACATCCATAGAAATAAAGGAGGGCAATAACAAATAAAAAACCAGTGCATTTTGTACTTCATTTGGCAAAACAGCCACTGGTGTGATTACATTATCGATTGCCTGGATATATTTTTTTCTTCCTCCTTAAAAGCATTTAGCAATCTGGCAATTAGTTAGAGCTTAATGTAGGATGTCAAAACAGAGCTATTGATCCAACGTTGCAAGGAGGAACGATTGATCAGTCAACTCATTACGCTGCTGGCACTGCCTCGTCATAAACACTCCAGTTGAGACTCCATCAAAAGCCCATCCCTCCTTCACCCGCTCTTCTGCTCTATTACTCCCAACATGCTCCCAAGTGTTTTGTGTTGTTGTCTCCTGCTGCTCAATAACACCGTCTGCACCCGGTCCAAATTCTGTCCGTTTCGTTTTTATTCCCATTGTTCTCTCTCTCTCTCTCGCTCTCTTTCTCTCTCTCTCTCTCTCTCTCGCTCTCTTTCTCTCTCTCTCTCTCTCTCTCGCTACCTTTTCAGAAACAAACATACAGCTAAGGACCCCATGAAAAATAGATAAATGAGTCAATAGATAAATACACAGAGTTATGCAAAACAAATAAATGAATTATACATTAAAATTGGATTGAATAAATTAGCATGTGTATGGTACAAAGCAAGTTCTCGTACATACTGTAGTTTAATATCAATTCTTTTCTGCATGGGGTTTTGCATTTTTAGGACCAGATCCCAGCAGCCGAAGCGTGTGCACATGAACAGTTTCCATCTGGCTCTGTTGCCAATTTCCACAACAGGATTGGCGATTGTTTCAGAAAAAAACATCAGCAAAAGACCCCACCAAAAAATACACAAGTGAACTAATAGCGAAATACACTGTGCTATGCAAAACAAATAGATAGATTATACATTAACATTGGAGTCGATCAATAGCATTTGTATGGTACAAGGAAAGTTGTCATAGATACTGTCGTTTTATCTTAATACTTATCTGAATGGGGTTTTGCGATTTTAGGACCAGATCCCAGCATCCCAAGAGTGTCGTGTGAATTGTTTCCATCTGGCTCTATTCGATATTTGTTCAATCCACGATTCAAAGGGTGATGGATGATATTTGCACTTTCTCATGTCTGGTATCCATTCTGCATCCCGTTAACTGAGCTAGCTGTCATCACATTTCATGACGGAGCCGAGGCTTAAATAGGTTAAAATAGCACAAACATAAATCCAGAAACTAACTCACACACACACACACACACACACACACTCACACACACACTCACACACACACACACACACACACACACACACACACACACACACACACACACACACACACACACACACAAGCAGAACGTGTGCCATGTGCTCTTCTTTTGTAAAATAAATTGAATCTTTCCCCCGTTTGTTCTTTTTTAGGGTTTTTTCCTCATTTACATATTTATTACAACTCATTTGGTAATGATGAATTACCGTTTTTTGAAATTTTACCTCTCTATTTTCTTACCTCCCAATTATTTCTCACCTTGCCTTTCTCTAAATTCCCGTCCCCTGAGTTTTGTATCTAGGTGCTCAAATTTTTGGCCGGCATGGGGGGACGCGATGGTCGGCACTTCCACCTCACTGCAAGAAGCTCCCAGGTTGATCCAGACAGTGGGGATCGATCGATGGGTGAATCCCGCCACGCAGCCAATGACAGCCGGGTTAGGCTCCAGTACCCACTGAGACCCCGAGTGCAGGAGAAGCGCGATAGATAATGAATTTGATCAATTAAATGTTCAAATATGAAATTTGTAAGAACAAATGTACAAAATATCCCAAAGGGCAAATGAGGCCGATTGGCTTTCATTTGCAAAAGTCACTGTAAACTATAAGACAACATGGAAATAGCTGTCACTTGATCCAATTTGCAGAAACACACGGTTCAGCAGTCCCTTCACAGAGAATTGTTTAGTCGCCGGCAGAGAGTGGGATCATTAAAAGTGACACATGCTGCAAAATAATGAGGGCTGGCATTTATCACCTTCGCAGTTTGAATTCTAATTAAAGATATTTTTCACATCAGTACAATTGAATGTGCCGCTCATTCCAGTTAAAGAGATGTGTCAGCAGTGCCAGCGTAGAAATGGAAATGGCCCTCAGTAACCAAACAGGGTCGAGGATCTGACAAATGAGCTGTTGTGTTTGATTAACCTGCTATTCTCAATGCACACATGCTTCTACTTTTGATCACACCTTTACTTGCTATTGGGAAATTTACTTCGCCGAGCTGGAGTCAAAAAGTTTGAAAAAAATTGGCAACAGAAGCGCAATAAAGAATGTTCTAAGTGTTCTAAGATGTTATTCAAAACTCATCAAAGTGAAGGCCAACCAAAATAAGTTCCAGATTCAGAGCTTAAATAAGCACCTGTTTATTTTTTCCAATCCTTGCGGATCAAAAGATTAGATGCCAAAATCCAGAAAGCAAGTCCGCTTTTTGGATGACATTTTCTCTGAACCTCTGCTTGTTTTTAAAGAAGTTGACTGGAAAACTCCGCGCGAGCTGAATAAAAATAGCAGAGGCATGAGAATTACTGACCGGGATGTTACGGAACAAATTTACACGTCGTCTGTGGATGTCTATCCTGCTTTTACTCTACGTCTTTATGTCTCCCCCATCGCTCTCTCTTTTCTCTCAGTTGGCACGTTCTCTTCCTCAACCCACTCCTCTTTCCAGCCCCCCCCACCCCCCCCACCCCCCATTCCCCAACAAGTGTCTTATATTTCCAATGATGATTCAGCTCATAAATCTTGATAAAGCCGCCGGCTGTTTCTGCGGGAGCAGGAAACTCTTGCAGGAGTAGACAGAAGATGAGGAATGGCTCTCGATGTTG
The DNA here is from genome assembly GCA_901007705.1 of Fistularia tabacaria. NCBI lineage: Eukaryota > Metazoa > Chordata > Actinopteri > Syngnathiformes > Fistulariidae > Fistularia > Fistularia tabacaria. The sequence goes on along the minus strand of CAAKHD010003439.1, from coordinate 75,070 downwards.
GCTTGTCCTGATTTTCTGTCTTTCCCATTTTGACTGTAACCTTCAGGAGACAACATTTGTGTGCTTTTAGAGCGCCGTTCCATATCTTCTATGCAGAGATCTCCACCCAGGGGATCAGCAGGGATTGTTTTCCTTTCTATCTATGTTTGCTTTATTTCATACTTGGGTTACTACTGCTCAGGAAACAAAGTTATTGCCAAAGTTTTTTGCAGCGACAGGGTTTTCTATTTTTGAGGGGAGGAATTTAACACTCTCACACTTGTGATGTACAGGCGTAAAACAATGAATTCTTGTTTGCACTGTTGTTGCACTGACGTTGGCATTTTTTATTTAATTAAGTAAATCATTCATTCATTATTTATACCGCTTATCCACCGCCCCCTCCTTCAATACGGGGTTCACCGTGGACCGGACGCCAGATAATCACAGGGCCACATATAGAGACACACAACAGTTCACATTTAAACATCATTATATAGAGATCATTCTTTTCAATAACTTTTGATCATACAGTTCCTTATTCCTGATAAGGCGATGAGTTGCCAGAAATGGCCGTTTTTTTAACAATTAAACAAACGCGCAATAGAAAGCACATGCATTTTAACTCCTTACCCTGCGGTTCCAGTGATGTCAGCATCCAGGTGCAGCAGTGACTGATTTACTAGTAATGACCACCTGTCATTCATGTAAAAATCTCAAATTGGTCCTCGTAATTACGGAGCAGCTTTGGCTCTGTCTTTGTTTCCACTCAGCCATTGTCCTTTTGTGTGTTTCCCCCTGTAAGCCCCCGGTTCTGTGATAATAACACATTTCCTGTGACCAACAGTTGCTCTTCGCTGCTGCTTTTAGTTCTTCGGGGACGAGGCGCCGGCTAATAGTATAGCATTAAGGCAGGACAGGCCGTAGTTAGAAGCCGCATTACTCTCTGTCTTTACAAGACAGATTTGATAGAGACGCTGTGCCTTGGCTTGGTGGCCAGTATTTTTACGCCTGGGAAATACTGAATGGTATACGCATATGATCATCAAGGTCAGGTGATGTCTAGCAATGAAAAAAACGCTTTTTGAAAAGCATTTTATTTTTTTTGTCATCTCTTCATTTTTTTTATAATATCCAGCTGAAATCTTTTCAGAACTCCTCTTTGAAGATACAGTTTTTGGGTACCTCGAGTTCTTTGCTTTCAGAATTCTGAATGAGAGCATGATCAGACAACTTTTTTTTTTCCCAACACGATTTTAGTCATAATTAATCACAGTCTCAGACTTTGTGTCTTTCTTACAACCATCAACCAACCGACCAAACAAACAAAGGGAACAACGGAGCTACTGTCCGAATAGCGAGGAAGCCAGCAAACAGACGCACAAACAGACAGAAAGGTAAACAAAGAAATAAAGAAGCAGACAGACAGACACAGAAAATCAAACAGGCAAGTAAACAAACAAAGGCCGAATAGCATTTGGTTTTGGGCCACACAAAATTGACATGAACGCCATACTTCCACTTCTATATCTTATGGTCCCACTCTAAGGCCGAGGTAAACATGGGAAAAGACCTTATGCAAGACCGTATGGCACAGTTTGAGATACAGCACCCCACATACCCTGTCTTCACGGGCATGGGTTGCCATGAATAGCAATCACTTTGCGGCACAGGAACATCAGACACACTATTGTTAACATGACGTGATCCAAGTCACTTTCAGGGAAGAGTCCTTTGTAAGAGGTGCCTGAAAGTAGAATGCACTGGGTGGGCGAGCAACTTCTCTTTCCTCTTTTGAATTCTTGAGCACAAGCTGAAGTGTCTCCAGGCTGCGTTGATGACGATATGGTGACAACATGGACTGCTGAAAGCCGCCAGCACAGCTTCGTGACAGGGTATATTCTCTGCCTCTTTGAGTTTTCATCTGTTATCAGCATTTTTACCCCCCTTGCTTTTCTCCAGATGTCATCCCCGTCCTTCAAGGTGTCATGTGTTGGAACTTAAGTTATTCACCATGTAATTTATGGTTGTCGTTTAAGGTTGACGCTTTAATGATTAAGCGCTTTATGAAAGTGATTATTACCAGATAGCTCAAGAAATGAATGTGGCCAAAGTTTAGTAACAGGACTTGCAGACAGAGGCAAATGCCACCTGGGACCAGTAACTGTCCATAGATTCATGATGCCGCATTAAATTTTTGTTACCTCTGCCTCATAGATGATGCCTTCTGTACTGTCTGTTTCATTGCCAGAATTTGCAAAAAAAAACTAAAGATATTTTGTCACCATGCCAAGTCACGACATCATGCAGAATCCAAATCCGGTGTCCTATCACAGTCCAAAAACCTGCAGTGTGGCTCATTGGAGACCCTAAATTGCCCGGACGTGTGGACAAGAGGGCGAATGGTTTTATGTTTCGATATGTGGGCCTGTGATCGACAGCCGACTGGTCCGGGTGGATCCTACCTTTCGCCCAATGACAGCCGGGCTAAGCGGAATAAAGTATGAATGAATGAGTGAATGAATGAATTCATAATTATCTGGTTGTTGGCTGTATCATATATGTAAGGCCACTGTTTTCCAAATGCCCACACCTAGATATGAAGAAAAAGGCTCTGGTGATACGATATAGTGATATAGTAGACAGGCAGTTGGGCGGCTATTCCTCATTTTCTCGTGACACACAGACTACAAACTCTAATAGGAAAGTTGTCCGTCATTGAGAAAACTCTTAGGCCTTGCTTCGCTTATACTCCTACATTCTATAGATAGAAACAAAACCCTCACAAACCTCAAAGGACGTGAATTTGACTTCATTCTGTGCTTTTCCAAGTTGCTTCCCGATGATATTTTTATTAAAAGTTGAATTATAAACAGAGCCCAGAGAAAAAAGGAACGTATTAATTTAGCTTCTTGCTTAATTACATCTGGGATTTAGGTGTATGCTCATGTCCAATTTGCTACCACAGTGCCCTGCAAAGCTCTTCAGCCTGCTGCTAATCTGGAAACCAAGCAAGTGCATTTTCTTAAAAGGCACAGGATTTATATTGGAATTAACAGTTGTTGCATGAACCGAATCTCTGACTTGCATGGCCGTGTTCAACTTAGCTTATTTCCCTGACATCGTCACGTCACCGTTAGCCTGAGTCCTTCCTCGTTTTCCACTGTTTTTGATAGGCTCTAAACCTTCACATGCATGCACACACACGCACACACACACACACACATGCACATGCTCAATGTGCGCGTGACCCTTCTTTACATTCAGATAAAGGGACCGTGTTGTGACATGACACTCTTTATTCATTACAATGCATCACGACAGACTCGTCCACATACAGAGAAAAATCACATCATCGCTGCCATCATGACTTACGCCGGTCATTTTCCTCTTCAAAGTTCCCACCTTAGTGTTTGTGTGTTAGAAGGGAGGGAACAGATGGACTGCGGTGAAATGCTGAAGGAACAGAATCCCAGGCTGCTTGCAAGGACAGACATTAGCAGCATCCGTCGGAGTTGTCCAGCTTTTAATTACCTCTATTCGTTTGCAATACAGATATTTCTTACAATTTTAAGATTTCTTTTTGAGGCATTGAAGTGGCATTTTTTACATTTGTCTCAAACAGAAATTGCGATGTGATGCGTGAGTCGTTCTCTGTCCAACTGAAACAATCAAGACATCTGCAAAATCCTCAAATCCAATTTTCTACCAGCAGCTCAGCAGAACAACTTTTTAACACAGACACAAATAGTACAGAACTGAATAAGTAATATTGAAGAACAGATGTAGCAAATCACAGTTTCATTTCCCTTCTTGTAAATTTTTGTCTTGCAGATAGAAGTTGTTTCATTTTATTACATCCCTCGGGGCAAAGGGCTTTTGAAAGCATCCAAGCACAACAACAATGTTAAGGATGACCTTTAAGATACTTGGGCTCTGTTAGTTTCTACTTGTATGTGAAGGTTGGGGATTAACATCGTATTGATCCTAATATGTACACCCAAAGAAAAGATGTGTATCCATTATCATATTGTCTAGCCCAAACATAGAGCAAAAAATTCAGTGAGGCAATATAAGCAACGGAAAATAGATATTTCTATTCCGGATGTCTCCCTCTGGGTTCATCACCTGCAGGGAGAGACATCAGGGACAGATGCGTTGTATTTTAGGTGGCAGACAGAGGTTGAGACCTGAGAGTGCCAGCCCCAAATGCAGAAAACTGTTTTTTGGGATATTGAATGGTACCTCTCTGGCAGAGAAGAAGCTAGAATGACAGATGGACTCACCCTTTCACAAAGTTTTGCCTCTGGAAGCAAGCTCCTGGAGAGCGTTTGGACAGGAGGTGAACAGGAGCTGCTCAGAGCGATAGGCGCGCGTCCCATTTTAAGGAAAGCCCTGGCTGAATATCAGTGTGTCTGGGTTCTCCCTGCTGAACAAGAGTCACCTAGGCACATAGGCAATGAAAGAGAACCCTGGAGGGGGACAACTGGGAGGAATGGCGTGCCTGATCCAAACCTGAGCGGTGTCTAGCTATCCCTCTGTGTAAGGCATGGATTGGCCATAAAAATACTTGTGTTCATAAGTGTTCATGGTACAAGAAATGATCAACCTTATATGTGTGTCATTGGATTTGTTGCTGTATGTCTCAGACAAGCGGGTCAAGAGAAACTGAGCTGGAAACTGAGTTGACAGTTGCAGGAGATGGCATACATAAATGTCTAGTTTGGGTAAAGCGGGAATTTTTGGCGGAGGAGGTTTCCTGCGGGCTCCTCAATTCATGTATCGGAGGAATCTCTCCTGCATAAGTTGTCAATCTTCAAGGCCTCCATTGCGGAAGCATATATTCCCGGAGCTGTGGTCAGAAGGTCATTGGTGTTTGTTGTGGCGGCAACCCGAGAACCCAGTGGTGACGGCCAACAGTGAAAGAGGCCATCGAACATAAGACGGGGGCCTTTTGGGCATGGCGGACCCAAAGATCTCGCAAAGCCGCTCGGAGATACCGGTGGGCTCGAAGGGCCGTAACCCTGTTGGACACGGGAGCACTCGGGCCTGGTCCAAGATCTTCCATAGCACAAGAAGAGACCTGCGGACCTCGACTGCACCCTCTCTGCCGAAAGGGATGCGCTATCTTACACGATATGTGTACAAGGCTGTTTGGGTCCTGTTCCCGATCAAGGGTTGAATGGAGCTTGAACTGGACAAGCAGATCAGTTCAGCATTGGCTGCGATAAAGGGGCTGCTTTTGTCTGTTGTTGTAGAGTGGAAGCTGAGCAAGAAAGCACAGCTTCCACTTTACCAGTCCATTTATGTTCCAGCGCTCACCAATGTTCACAAACCTTGAGCCACGACAGAAGGATCGAGGTATGTGATACAAGCGTCAGGAATGAATTTCCCTGCGGGGTTGTTGGGCTTAGCTTTGAGATAGGGTGAGGAGCACAGACATCCTTTTGGAGTTCAGAGTAGAACCCCAGCTCCTTTGCTTCAAAAGGAGTCAGCTGGGATGATTCAGGCACCTGATAAGAAACCCCCTAAGGGCGTCCTTGGAAATGTTCTTGCCGGTCTACCTGGTAAGACGCTCTGTGCTCGACCCAGAAAACGTTTCAAGGGATGTGCATCCCGTCTGGCCTTGAAAGCCCTGGGGTCTTCTGGGAAGAGGTAGAGTGTTGGGTGTTGAACATCATATGGATCACCGGGGATTGACTGACTCTGACTGACTGCTGCCACCATGACCAGGCCCTGGATAAGCACTGGGACAGTAATGATAATATTGCTGATATATTTTTGCAAAAACCAGGTTGATGTTGCAAACGACTCATTTCATTTTTGGTGTCAAAGATAAAGCAATTAAGTGATTCCATAAATCTTAGCTGCCATAGTACTGAACTCAGTCCTCCTCGGATTCATTTATCATAAATTCGTTATCAGTGACAACAAATCAATGTGAGATTTCTTTGATAAATTTCATTGCATTTGAACCAGGATTTGGTTGCAGTCTGAGCGCAGACTGTGAATCCCTCCTGACTCATAGCGCCATCACTCAGCACACACACCCACATGCACGCCATTACACAAGTACAGTGCATCCCCAGGGGTTCCTGTGTGTAATTCTGTGTGTTTGTGAATCCTATCAGTCTGTGTTTTTCTAGCCTAACGTCTCCAAGACCAATCGAAAAAAAGAAAAAAGAAAAAAGAAAATAGTACAATCAAAATACCGACAGTCTCGGACACAGAAGTTAGCAACTCTTATTTCTTTCAGCAGCTTATTCACATTTTTACATGTATATTAGTTCATTCCTTTTAATGTTATTTCAATTTACAAAAAAGAAAAGAAATAGTAGCACTTCTAGAGACCAAAGTTTAAAACTATCACATACAGTATAGGCAGCATAGAAGAGGAAAGTTGGTTGAATAGTCTATCTTACAGTAGGTCACTTGAAAAAGAGAGAGAAAGATATCAGTCTGTGATTGTCAGTCCCTCCTTCTCTGAGGTGTCTGTTCAGACACCTGGTTTTCTTTGTCCACATTGTTTTTCTCTTGGTGTGACCAATATCTTTGATCCGAGGCATCAGTACGTGGACATCTTCAGCCAGAGGTGTGTTATGGTTTTTGTGATGACAAGTCTTCATCACAAATGCTTCTCTGACCGCCTCTTCCCATAACCATTGAAACATCACTGCTGTCCAGCTTCACATCATTCATAATTTAAAAAGAAGGAGAAATAAAAATAAAAAAAACAACACAGCAGGTGCACAGTGAGGCCAGTAGAGATGATGTTTCAATGTACTCTTTGACATTGTTTGTATGCGCTGTTTGTGTCTCACAGTTTTTTCCAGCTTGCACTTCGGCGCGAGCACGCCCTGCCCTCTGTTATTGCACAGAGTTATTATGTGGCAAGTTTTTTAATCAAGTTAAATGTGCTCGTTTCAGTGCAAACCTTACAATTCTGTACAACAGAGATGGACGTTGAGGACTATTATCCTGTCCTTTCAATATGCCAGCCCTTAACCTGGCATTCGTAAATGTGACAGGTGACAAATTTGCGATAAGAATCTTCTAATCTCATAGACCGGCCATCAGCATCTATCCCTATTGTCCTAGAGTACACTGAGGACAGGCAACGTAGCTGTTTAAGAGGGAGCCTGACATTAGAATACTTACAGTATATAACCAGTATTATCTTTAACTGCTGTTGCAAAAGGCAACGTTAGACATAGCAATAAATGTACAAAGTATTTTTTACACTTATAAATTAAATAATTATAAATCCAAATCGAAATATAAAAAAAAAAAAAAAAAATTCAGAGAGATTAATTCCAGCAAGTGCTATCGTTAATGAAATACCTCAAATTCAAGATCATGTTTTAAAATCAAGGTCTTCCTCACAAATAAAAGGGCTGTTAGTGAGACTGCTGTGTTTATGACATTGATCTGTTTTTTTGTTTTTTTTCTATGCTTGTAAATTGCAAAATGCGAAAACAAATATCACGCATGTTTCCTTGCATGCACATGATCTGTATATACAGTTTGTCTGGTAGGAGTTCTCCTCAGTGGTGGCGATGCGCGGTGCATAACGGCGTTCGATTTAAAGGAGGGCTTTTAGCGGATTAACATTGAAACATGTAGAGAGTGTGTTGTCGTATTCATGTAGGACATGATGGGAAGTGAGGGTGTGAAGTTGATGTTGTGGTTCGTGAAACATCTGCAGGCCATAGTAAGGCGAGATTTTTACTCTGAGTGCAAAACCCACAATCCTCCCTTTATGACTCTTATGGACGCGATCGCATATTACTTTCTTCTAAATATCTACATGCAATCTTTTCCTTTCCCTCTCTCCAGAATGCATAGTGACCTCTCCTCTTATTTCTCCTCCTTACCGCTCCTCATTCCAGACTCCTCTCTGTTTTCTTCTTTTACCCTCCATCCTTCCAGCACAACCATAAAACAATAAGTCTTGAATGTCTGTGAGGAGACCGTGCTAATGGAGCCCATTAGGCTGTAATGAAATATACATTACACCATTACAGAGAACGGGGCCTGACTAAAGCACTGCACCGCTCAAATAATAAAACATGCACAATTCAATTTCCTTCTAGGCCCGTTTTGAGTGTCTTTCAGCAAGTGTGTGCGTGGAGATTTAGGCAAGCTGGGATAGGGTATACAGTTTGTGTGTGTGTGTGTGTGTGTGTGTGTGTGTGTGTGTGTGTGTGTGTGTGTGTGTGTGTGTGTGTGTGTGTGTGTGTGTTCCCTTGTGAATCCTGTCTTGCACAGATGTGGTTTTCAAGGATGTTTGAGCGCTGAGAGCCTTGATGATTTAATATGGGTTGACCAAATGAACCACACCTTCTCCAGTGCTGTCACCCACTAAAAACCCAACCTCCCACTGCAACATTTACACCCTACAACCATCTTCACCAACTTCCCCCCCCCCTGAACATTATGATCACTGCGCAGCTGCGGACAAATGAATCAACTGACCTCCGACACCAACGCTTGACATCATGAGCGCAGCATCTGTCACTTTGTGGAGGTAAACCCTAGTCTGCACATGATGGTTTGCGGCCCATGTCTGTGCAAGTACGGTGACGTGTACAGTCTCTTGCAGGAGAAAATACTGTAGATAACTGGGTTTAATATTTCCAATATTTGCGTTTCACAGTAATAATATGGCAAAGTACCACAGTATAAACCAAATACATTCTTACACTAATTTCCCCCCCTAGAAACAGATAGTGGTTAATTTCCCCCCTGCTTTAAACATTGTTCGGTTTGTTTGTCTTTGTGTGGAGGTGCGAATGATTCCCTGTCTCGTTCTCCTCTTTGCCATCTGAAATGAAATGTTGACAATAATGTACAGTTCTGAGACACGGACAGAAATACAGATTGGTTGCCGGGAGAAACACAGTGTTTTCATGGCTCTGCAGCACAACAGCCATTTCTTCTGAAACGTCTCTCTGTTACACAGTCTCATATTTACACACAAAGATCGAAGCTTCTGAAAAAACGTCCCCGTGATGCGTCCCTTTGTAAATTTTGGTGAAAGTTGCCAGAGATGTTGGAATGTGTCCTTTTTTTCGCATGACAGACCGGGTGTTTGGGGAATTTAATATCCACTAAATGTTTTTTTTGTTTGTTCTCTTTAGCCCCTGTCATGTTTAAAGAAGTGAGAAGCTTTTTCATGTCCAAAGCGAAATGGCTCCTTGTGTCTGTCTCTTCAGGTAAAAAGTGAAGGAGTAAAGATGCATGGGGGAGGAGAATCGGCAAGGTGGAAAGGTTTGGGGAGGTGTTGGGGAATTATTCTGATTGCCTTTAAGAGTTTGATAATAGTATCACGACCTATACAGTGGTATCTCTCTCTCTCTCACACACACACTCACACACACACAAACACACACGCTTGTGCAAGCACCCAACATTTCATACACATACACACACACACACAGACATACACACATTGTATACCTTAGCACATTCACTTCACAAACACACACTCCTGTGTCCTAATCCCATGCTCAGCCCAGAATATCCAGGTACACGGGGGAGGCTTTGGCGAGATTGAGGAGCAGGCCGTGGATTTCTTTAATGTTGAGTCTCATGTGAGGCTCTCTCTGCCAGCAGCCCAGCATCAGGTCATACACTTCTTTAGGACAGGTCCTAGGGCGCTGTAGCACTCTGCCCTGGGTTATACACTCGATCACCTTGAAATGAAGAAAAACAGAGAGGACAGCGGTTAGCAGCGATTGAGAAGCAAGGCGACAACCCCCATTCCAGTCAATCTGAAACCAACTTTTTTCTGGCTGGGAGATCGAGCTCTACTGCAAACGCAGCGGCTCGCGGTTAAAAATGCCACCGGAAGAAATTATTCACGGGTGTGATAAACATGGACGACAAGTGCGCGGACAAATCTGACAGTTTTTTGGTGTAGAGAGAAAATTCTCTGTTACGTGCCATAGTAACTGAAAAATTGATAATTGAAGCACAAAAATTTGCATAAATACATTTATATAGACTGTGAGTGGGGCTTAGTGTACCTGTGTGTGTACGGTGATATATGTACATATTTATCAAGAGCAAGAGTCTCTTAGAAACCGAAACTATTTACATTTCACTCTCAGAACATATATCTTTCTCTGACAGCTGTTTAGAAAACGGCTTTACTTCAGCGTAGTTTTCTGCTGCCATCATTGCCTCTTTTATATGTTCTGTGGACACCCATCTGCGTGCATGAAATGATAATGAACAAACGACTGCTTAAGAGCTCAAGTTGTGTCTCGTAAACAGATTGATGCCCCATTTTAGAATCCGACAGCTGAAGGGAGCTTCTGGAATGTATCAGGACGCAGTCTGTATTAAACCATCTTTTTGTTAATTCAGTTACCTCCACTAGTTTTGTAATAGCGAGCGTTCTCCATATGGAAACCAAAATTCACATGTCCCGGGTGATATCTGAGCACGGGACTCGGGTCAGCGGGTTAGCAAGCTGTAAATCCACGGAAATTTTATAGATCCAAATAGGAAGGACGGGACAAAAGGTTAATTTTTTGGGATGTAACCAGAGCAGGTTAAAGGAGCCATTGATGTTTCCTGGAGCTGTAACCAGAGTTGGCGTGTGATGTGGTGGAAGTTAAGGTTGAGGTGAAAGGTTGAAGGGGTCTAATAAAGCATTGTTTCCTGTAACTGAGTTACCGTTCAAAAGGATAACATATGCAAGTGCTGTTAAATAATTCAGAGGCTTGATTTATTTATTCATCTATGCATTTGATACAGGAAATTCCTCATTTATCTCAACACACTTAAGATATGAGATCTTCTGACGTATTGGGGCTTTAACGTTGTATTTATTCCCTGATGGTTTCTATCATTTTAAAAGGCATGATATGATCAAAACTTTTTCAATTTTGTTTCAGTTCAGGAAAAAGATGATGATAATGATGAATATCTTTTCAACACAATAACTTAATAATAATCATCTAAGCGAGGAAGCTGTAAAAAAAAAATAAAATGCATTCCGATTAAATCTTAATTTGGTCAATTCGGCTTAAAAGATATGGAGTATTTTATTGCCACTAGACTGTGAATTAATTGTGATCCAAGGCAAAAATATTTGAGCAAGATGGGGTTTGAATCGTGAAAGGCATCATCACTTGCCTCCCACTCGCTGTCAGATGTGCTCAGTTTTTCAACAAGTGTGACGAGAGACTCGATAATGACTACTTACATTGTTGAGCGATTCACGTGTCAGACGAACAGTAATTCAAAGGATTGTTTAAGCCTCGAGAACTTCAAAATAAACGATAAAAAACTAGACAAAGGATTTCCTTTGTTGATTATAAATCTTTTTCAAACCAAAAACACCATCAGATTCTAATTAATGCCTCATTTTTTATTCACCCATTGCATACATCACATTAACCGATGGGCACTGGTCAGCTGTTAAAAGCATCTTCATAAAGTATTCAATAATTCATAAATTAATACGCGGTTAATACATTCATACATTTCGCACTGTCGTAGATAGTAACTTTAAACAAACATTAAGGTGCTTTTAAAGCTTTTACTCTTCGCTCTTAAGTTTTTTAAAACCGTTCTGTACCTCATTGTTGGAGAGCTGGTACCAAGGCTGTTTGCCGTAGGTGAAAATCTCCCAGAGCACGACTCCTAGACTCCAGACGTCACTCTCCGTGGTGAACTTCCTGTACATGATGCTCTCCGGAGGCATCCAACGGATTGGCAGCATGGTGTGGCCTCCCACCTTTGGACACACACACACACACACACACACACACACACACACACACACAAACACACACAAAGTGAATATGGTCAGCGTAAAATACAATGAGCTGAGCAGAAAAAGAAGAGGAGATTTAGAGAGCTGCCTTCTTCAGGGTCAATAATCTGACACATTCACACACACGGCGTGAGCGCCCCAGGCTGGTTTATTATATTAATTTGTATTCAGTTGGCGGACATAATGCATTTCGAACGGGTGTTCACACAGCCTTTCAAATGATCCACCTGGTTCAGTCAGGGGTTTCATTAAATCTTGAATAGAACTGCATGTAATTGACTCTGTCAAAAGTGCTGATCAAGGCATTGGAGAAATTGACTGCATCATTTCATGACTGTGGAATGCTTCTGTCTGCGCAGAAGCTAAAGTCAACCCCTTCAAACTAAATAAGGAAGGCACGATAAAGAAGTGTTCATATGTGCAACTGAATATGTATGTGAGACTTGCACTTACAGAGTCCGTCGACGAGTCTCAATTCCATGGATGATCCAACTTTGACAAACAAATGAAAATGGCTAACATAGAAAATAGATGAACAGATGATTGATGTGTCAGCCAGCTTTGACGATCCACCGGCCCTGCGCCCTCGGCGGTCAGAAAATCGGAGCTTAGCATTCAATAAGACGAGCAGCGGCTGTGATATCATCAGACATTTCAGCCGTTTCCAGCTGATGCTGTAGCGCTACCTGGTTACAGACCGCGGCATCTGCCCATTTCACAGAATTGATTCATGAGTAACAATTTGTGAGTTTCAGATGAGAAACTCAGAAATGCCTTCTCTCTTTTTTTTAATCGGGATTTCATAGATCTGAGTTATAATTCAATACAGTGTACCTCCGTTGTCACGCAGCTGCGAAAATGTGTGCAAGAACCAAGGAAGCGAATCTCGGGAGCGGCGGCTACTGCAGACAAGATTGATGGCTGATGAGGCTGGTCTGAATTGATTCTTTGAAGGCATTTATTCTTTGGGGAGATGCTCTTTTCTGCATTCTCCCAACTGCATCAGTGTCAACTGAAAATGATGAAGAATCAGCTGGATACCCAGGCCCATGGTGATTGTGTTGGGGAAATATCGTCCTCCCTCCCACGCAGGCCTTGTCAGACTGAAGATGGAATGAAAATGCTGGGTTTGATGATTCATTGTCATATAAGACGATCTAAACTGTACATAAAGCTAAGCCAGCGGCACGAGCGAGCGTTCTCCTCTTCTTCTGACTGCTGAGGGTGGAGGGTTGGTGTATAGTCAAGGTTGACAACGATGCCGGGCGGCCAGATCTTTGCCCGCAAATGGATTCCGAGCACAACCACGATGGTCAGGATTGGATGGAAGTCCATCACAGCAGTCGTGCAAAAGTAATATTTTGTTTTTGAGTTTTTGCCCAAATCAAAAGTTTTTTCTATCCCCAATTATAAGCAGTATGATGCCCACTTATTCCTTCCTCATCGTAATGTTTCAGCTTTAAGTGCCGCTTTGAAGGGAGGCAATCTAGTCTTTCTAAAATCAGTGGCTTCACTTCATTGAGTGCTAGAAAAGTGGGAAAAATCTTCCAGTTCTCAAATTACTAGATTAGAATGTCCCTCTGTATTTTACCACTTGGTATCAGCCAGGCTGCTTCTGCTGCTGCTCAGCAGATCTACATTAAGCTGCTTTATATGCAAGACGGCCTCTCTTCACTCCTCTGACTGACATCCCATGGAATTGGGGGACAGTTTTGAAGATCAATGTCATATCTGAGTTGTTCCAGAGGAAGAAGCAAAAATCAGATACTATTTCTATTTTTTTTTTCTCCAGGCTGCAAGTCTTTTGGTAACAGATTTATCTGACTTGAGAACAAACTGTCTGTTCATATCATGAAAACTAAGAAGCAACATAGAGGCCTGAACTCATAATTGCATTTCAAAAATGGTGGCCTGCTTAGCCTTGCACTTGGAAAAGCCCTGTCTTTGTCCCCCTTCGATCCGATCATATAAGTTGGTGTTATTGAATGCTGGTGCATTTTTTGTACAAGAAGATATTCCATTCTTGTCCCAGTCCATCCCGGCAGCTGCAGAGAGCATGCACCTTCAAGAAGCTATCGCTTTAGTATTTTGGGAATAGGTATGTCCGGGATAGCCCCTATTTAAGCAGCTGATACCCAAAAAGTGAGTTTGTTTGCTCTTTTTTAAACTTCACACTAAACTCTTGCAGGTCAGTTTAGGTGGTGTTCCTGTGGGATGTCCATTGGACCTCATCCCACGATGGTAATATACTGTCTCTACCGAATAAACTCAAACTTAGTGATCAAATTCAATATGAGGGCAGAATTAACTTAACCTCCTACAAATGCAGTCTTCCTATCTGGAATTTGGAGAAGTTGATTTTTGTTTCTTAAATCATTTCCTCTGCTATCAACATCTTTAAGTGTTATCAAACTTTTGGACAAGCATCACAAAAGAGCAGCTCTCATATTCTTAAGCTCTTCACCTTCTCTGTCAGAGGGCACTAGCCCGAATGGCTGATGCTGGATGGAAGCGCAGTAGCAAATATCTACATCTGCATCTTGCACTGTTAGAGATGATTGCCCAGATACCGAAGAGGGGAAACTTTTCAATCAAAGTGCCAAAGGGTGGACATTTTTCTCCAATCAATGTCAAACCTTACAGGCTTCTGGATATTTCTATCCCAGGAGAAATATCAGAATTAGAATCAGAAAAACTTTATTGGTCTCCAAGGGGCATTTGGGGGGCACACGGGGTAGCAGTATCAAGTTGTAAACATTTAATAAATATTTGAATGAAAATACAAAATATAGAAAAGAATATATAAATATAGACACGAGTCTATAAAAATAGACAAGATCAAATAAAGGCAAGAGTAAATTAAAAAGGAGGTAGATAAAAAAAGAGTAGAAGTAGAAAGTGGCTATACCTGTGTGCCAGGTTGTACGATAAATAGCTGTACGGATCTGCGCGGAATAAATACGGTTAACGTTTATTAAATATCTTCGACACTCGACCAGAAGTTGAAGACTATAGGTGATCACAGGCCAAGTCATTTACAAACAGGAAAGTAAGTAGAGGTTTGGCAGTGAGGAATAGTTAAAACATAAAATAACAGTTGAAGAAGGTTCTGAGGAGAAATGTTGGCCACTGATAAGACTTTAAGTGAAAAAGAAGCAATATCCAGAAATATGACCCCCCCATGGTAATGTATAATCAATGTGCATTCAAGTAAGCACTGTTTTTTGTGTAATTTCTGGGCGAGACTGTTGAGATCCTCCGAGTCGTGTCAGATTGTAATCAGAGGCTTACGACAACAACCAGACTTACCTTAACTAACCTCATACCCAGTCATTTTTATAGAAAATTAGCAAAGATTGACAGACAACAAAAAAAACATCACATTCTGGGTGAAGCTCTCTCTGGACTGTCAAGCTTGTTGGATGAAACTAAAATTGTAATGTCCTGACTTACTGACTGGGGAGAGCCGGCCCATAAAATGATGCATTTCCCCAAATGTTGCATTCGATGTGTAAATCTGGATGAATTGTAACTGAGCTAATCTCGGGGTATCGGCATGTGGTGAACTTGCTGCCTGGTCACCATTCCTGCCGAAGCTAGCAGCAGCTCTCTCGGCGCAGGTGACGGAGCTGCATCTTTCTTGGCAGCTGAATTCATCTTACACAATTAATTATGCTTGGGTGGTTTGTGCACAGGTGTGTTGGGCAGTCATTCATAACAGCGCATCTCCGGTATAGAAATTGAAAACCGAATCCAAGCGAGAGCTCCAAGAGGTGATTTTTTTTCTGGCAGAAAATGAGTCAGAGCAACCATTGCCACCCGCAATTGTGACGTCAACCTCCTACAGAGGCCTTACTTCTGTATTCCAGCTCTCGTCTCTCTGCTTTTCCTCAATATCCTTTTTACTTTCATCAGTCAAATTTGTCTTCCCTCTGATCATATAATTCTTCGATTTTCCTCCCACCGAATCCCGGTTTTCACTCCTTTCTGATGCAAATCCTCTCCTCTCCTGTCTTCCTCGCCCTGCCTTTCAGTTTCAGGGAACTGATTTGCCTTGATTCTTTGATTCCCAGTCTCACTTAGCCGGTGCTGTATGTGATTTATTTATTCAATTATTTAAATCGTGAGACATTTACAAGGCAGCCTCTGACCTGGGCTGCCATTGTTGTCCAGATCCCATTTGACACACAATCACAGAGAGGAGTATGACCGTCTTGCAAAGCTCCGGCAGCGATCAAAGGCAAATATGCTTTTCGGCTTCAAACACACACTCCCATGTCATTTTGTCCGGATAAAACTCTCATAAAAGTGAATATGAATTTGTTGACTACCCAGTTCTGCCCTAACAACGACGTCTTTCTTTTTAATCTTAATGAATTTAGCTTTGAGAAACCATACAGTCCAAAACACTGTCTTATCCCACACTGCCTTTACTGTCAGCAGGTTGTTATAGTAAAGTTATATGGCAGTGATGCCCACTAACCGAAATAGACTATTTAATGACTCTTTAAATCCGTAAAAAAAGGAATATCTCAAAATTGTATGCATCATTTTATGTATTTCATCGCTTGCATTCTAACTTGCCTCGGGTGAAAGTGAACACACCTTGCAAATTGTGGTGCTTTCTTCCCGTGTGTACCCCACGGCCTGCACATCTGATCGGAACATGAATCTAACCAGAATATACGCACCACTGCTCCCCACAGATAGTACAAGTCCATTTTCTGAGCTTTATGCCTGTTATTAATGGCTTGGTACCCACACTTGGCCTGTTTCTGTGTTAGTCAGCGGGTTATTTAATAGTGTAATAAAATGTGCATGGTCACAATGATAGCCATCAGTTTCAATGGAATGTCTGGGGAAACATATATGCCTCGAGCTCTGTAGCACTTACTCTTCATCACTGAGCCCTTATTTTTCTCCTGGTAAAAAAAAATCTCCCCCCCTCTTGTTTTCTGTTTCCCATCTTAACGGATTAAATTTAGCTTTGAGCAGCACGAGGGAATCGAGGTACAGTCGTCCAAGGGGATTGGATTTAGTTAATGTGACATATTAATGATTATTCTAATGGCATTTAGATGCAATTAGATAAGTTGTTTGCTTACAGTTACCAGTCAGCTGTAATAATATGACTATCTGCTTAATTGTCACAAGTAACAAAGGTGGAGAGTCAGGCCTTGTCTGCAGAGACAAAAACTATTTTGTTTAAAAAAAGTTTTCCATAAACACTGAATCATCTCAAGAAACCCCTGTCATAGAAATACCGATGGGCTTAAAACAAACACTATAATCCGCCATTGTTGCAGGCATCATTGGCATCATTGTCTCATAAAAGAAGAGAAGCAATGCAAGCGTAACAATTTTTATTCACTCTGGGACCCATTTACCTCCCAATCACCTTTCCTAGTGGATGAAAAGCCCATATCATTAAAAAAATTTTTTTTAAAGAATTACAGATGCTCCTTAACTTGTGTCCCTGTGGACGGACCCTCAATTACAGAGAGATAATACTAATATGCGGACCGATAATCGAACATGTTGATGATCCAAAGAAGGCTCAACAGAGGCAAAAACGTAGGGAGCACGAGGTACACGGATGTAACAGCAACAATCTGAGGATAAGAGTCTTGAGCAGAGGTACAAACAGGTGTGGTGATTGTCGGCATGAGATGAGCAAAGGGGACACAGGTGTGGTGCACACTGGGGACGATCATCAGTTGATCAAGGTAACAGAGGAATGGACTGCTGATGTCCAAACTAAGCCAAGACAGAAGCCTGACAGTACTGTGCAACTCCACCTTTTACCATCAAAACAGCCCTGGCTGTTTGAAGCACGCATTCCATGCACCTCTGAAGGTTTTCTAAGATATCTGGCAGCAAGAAAACAGCCCTTCCTTAGAATCCTGTAAGCTGCAAGGTGGGGCCTCAAAGGATCGGACTTCATTGTCCAGCACAACCTACAAAATCTCAAGTGGACTGAGATCATGGGAATTAGGAGCTAAAGTCAACCCCTTCAACCTTTTTTGTATTTCTCCAACCATTCATGGACAGATTTCACAGTATGGCATCGCTCAGGCCACCCACATGCCAGCTTGCCTCCTTCCAGTTGCTTCTCAAGGTAGGCAGGCTCACGAACAAACATC
The DNA here is from genome assembly GCA_901007705.1 of Fistularia tabacaria. Lineage (NCBI taxonomy): Eukaryota > Metazoa > Chordata > Actinopteri > Syngnathiformes > Fistulariidae > Fistularia > Fistularia tabacaria. The sequence goes on along the minus strand of CAAKHD010003439.1, from coordinate 57,160 downwards.
CAATCCTCAACATGATGTAGAATCAGACCATTCCGCAACAACATGCCCATTACAGAATTTTTTTTTTTTTTTTTTGTTTGTCTTGACCAGTCTGAAGCGACACATTCCCAAATGCAACATTGTGATACTCTATTCAAAAATCGAAATCGGACTACCTCGGTCAGCTCTAGGCTTCACCTCAATTATCCTGCTTTCGCCTCATGGATTGTCTATGTTAGTCTGCCTTTTAGTTTCGGCGGTGATTTAGCCCGGTTGTCTCTACGGTTATTTTGATCTCTGTAGAACTCAGTCATATCCTCTTGCTTGCTTGCGTATTCCGTATCTCCAATTCCTCAACCTTGAGGAAAGCGTTCTGCCTTATAATATTCATCTATCAGTTCTAAAAACATTATCAGTGTTTTTGTCATCTCATCGGCCAATGTTGTCTGAAAAAAGTCTTTATTTGAAACCTAAAAGTTTACCGAAGCCTATTGGTCTCATTATAATACCACCTAGAACTCGCACTGTTAAAGTATAACTATATTTCCTCAAGTCTGTTGAACCATAATATGTATGTTGGGCAACGCTCCTTTTTTGGCTCTGCTCATATAAAGCATGTTAGCATATTCTTTAATCATATTTTGCATTCTGTTCTTGTTCTCTAACTTTAAATCTATGATGTATCTGAATACGCATAAACCCATTAGTCTTTTTGTTTTATTCATCATGGTTGACCTTTTCCCCTGGTGGCCTGAAATATTAATACAAATGTGTGTGTGTGTGTGTGTGTGTGTGTGTCAGGGAGAGACACCTGTCACTTTCAGTCTGCGGATCGCTTTATTTGGGATTTGTGCAAGATGGGTTTGGTGGGTGGGTGAGAGGGTTCATGTTCAATTGATAAACTGCTAATTCTCCAGTCAGGGAAAATGAATCAGACTTGAACACCCTCATTATTGCTTCGGAAAAACAACGTGTGTGAAACTCAGACTGGACTCACGGGGACAGAGGGGAGTGAGTGACAGCCGCATGGAAAATGAATGAATGAAGATCATGATCAAACCTGCTATGAAATTATCTTGTAATGTAGCGATGATGGAAACTATGTATCTCCCTGTTGTCAAGTATCCTTATCATCTGTTCTTGTCGTCTTTGCTGTTTGCTGCTCAGAAGTGCTTTCGCTGTTGTGAATTGCAAGAGTTTATGTATCCAAGGCAACTCGGCTTCTGAAAAAAGGGGGGGTATTATGGGAGGGGGTGTAGGTGGGATTTAGATGACTAACTCCACCTACAATTTTGTTAAACATGAAGGTTTACTGCCCTCTGGGTTGCCACGGAAACAGGAACTCATTTGAAAACTGGTAAATTGTTGAGGTGAACATATCTGCGTGTGTGTGTGTGTGTGTGTGTGTGTGTGTGTGTCTTTGTATCTAATTTTATAAGCTCTCAGTTGCTATTTTTATCGAAGCACTAATTAATGCCGGAATATCTATAGGGCAATAGTTGCATTGTCCAGCAGAATTCATGACGATGGATAAATATGTAATCAAACTATTTACTTTATGCAACTGCTTTTTTTTTTTTTTTTTTTTTTTTTTTTTTTTTAAATCCCCGGCTTTTTTTAAAAAAAAAAAAAATAAAAA
>CAAKHD010003439.1:34423-55522 GCA_901007705.1 Fistularia tabacaria | reverse complement strand
GTTAATTATTTTTTTTTTTATAGAAAATTTTATGTTATTTATATTTTTTTATTTAATTTTTTTTTTTTTTTTATTTTTTTTTTTTTTTTTTTTTTTTTTTTTTTTTTTACCCGTGCAGTTTTTAAATACCAAAAAAGTTAAAATAAGGCCAAAATTTAAGTGTACCAATCGAGAGACAGACCAATTAACAATGACTAAATTTCATCGTACATACATTACCAAATAATGTCGAAGAAATGTGTTTTTAGGCATTGTGAAGTAGGGCTATGGGTATTTGTGGGACCAATGTAAAGGGTTGGGGCTTTCATGACTGAGACAGAAAATAGCTTTCATCTTGCATATCCTACATTTTGTCGGTTACATAAACCTATCGTTATCAGGGGCTGAGCATGATTTAGAAACAATGGAATGATGGATACATTATCACCGAGGTTAAAACCCATGGGCATGAACTCCAATGGCACATTGATTCGGCCGGTGTTAATGATGACCGTCGGTATAAATACTGTATTAAGTGTCACGCGAAAGCAAACAAACCATTTCCTATGGCTTGACGTTAAATCAACATCATTTAAGTGGTGAAGAAGAAACGAGGATCATGCATCAATATGAAAGCACTGACCGATATTAGCCACGCAATATAGGGATATGACAGACTAACAAAGACTCTGTCACATAAGACAATCCGACAGAAGTAACTGTCAAAGTTAAGTGGTATATGTTTCATATTTAATAGTAAGAGAATATGTGGGTAACTCATCATTGGGAGACTACAATGACATCCATTTATGAACAGCTCATCTGAGATGTTTACTCGAACTATGTGTCCCTAGCCACATATTTAACCCCATCTAAATCCACATCTTACCCCTGATATGAATTGGGACGTTAGATAATACTTTTTCTAATATAGAAATTGGCTAAATGTCTTCAAGATGACTACTAGCGCTCACGAAGGTGGGTGTTTCATGCCAGAGAAGGGCCGCGAGGGGTAACGAATATGCCCCCCCCCCCCGCGCACACACACTAAAAAAAGACCAGACTAAAAGAATGAATTAAGTTCATTGTGTAACAGGGCATTCAATGACGCTATATCATCATCAGTCTTACGCCTCTACACTCTCCCTCTCTCACACACACACTCACACACACACACACATAATCCCTCTATGACTCATCACGGCTCCTTGTTTGACGCACGACCATGACTGGGTCCCCCCGCACCCTGGTGCTGAAACAGCCCTGAATTACTGTGTTTTACTAACCATATTGCACCGCTCTTCTGTTTTCCCCATCTGTCTACCCCTCTGTCCTCTTCTTGTAATTTCCTGCTCTGATACTCTGATCGAGCTGCAGCTCCAGCAATGTTTTCTGTCCCGCGCTCTCCCCTGTGTGTCTCTCCTTAATTTCTGTTTTGCTTCTGCTATATTTATGTGAGCCTTGCCTTCATCCTTCTGTTTTTTCTTCCCTTCTCTTGCTTTCATCTCCTCGCCACACTCCTGCCCCTGTCTACCACATTTACATCTCTTTCCTTTTTCCCCTTTTCTTTCTCTAATACCCATTCAGCATACTAAATACAAGTTGCCTGATTACTTTCTTCCTGGGAAATGTTGGATACAACTCTGTGGCTCACCACTGCTGCCTTCATCCGTAACCATGGCTACAGCCTCAGCGCTTAGCATTTATTGAAAAGGGACAAGGGGAGGGGGGGGTTGGCAATATCGTCACACAAAGACTGTTCAAAAGAGAACCGCTGGCCGGATACCTTCAGCTTTTTACAGTTTTCTTTTCAATGCCCTGTGGACCTTGGTACTAATTTGTATCTAAGGGCTCAAAAATTGATCATTATTTTATTTCAAATAAGACACAATATGATTTCAGACCTTGTAGAGAACATTTTTCAAATGACTAATCATAAGCAACATTTTCATGCTCTTCCCTCTTGGTTTTCTGTCATTGTCACTTTTGCTAAATGGAAAAAGCGACAGCACTGATGATGGATCGATATTGTGTATTACATTTTTGAAAAATTGTTTGATTTCTGCATAGGATGGCGAACGTTTGTCAGCTGTACCACACCCTGCAAGTCAGACATCTGATTCAGACCTGCTAAGCGTACCTCAATGCAGAAGCTTGCGCAATGGTTGTGTATTTCAGGCTCTATTAAGCTGCACTGTGCTAAACTTTACTGCATTCACAGTTGTCCTTAGGCATCACAGACAACATGAACTTGGAATAACAAGTTTTAATATTATTTAGAAAGTAGAAGCTTCAGCTTCTCACCGTATGCAATCCCACTTGCCTTTTTTCTGAGCATAAAAAAAATACATTTGAGGTTATTTTTGGGAGTATTTTCTCAGACACGTATACAATATTCTGATACTTCAATACCGAATGAAAATGTGCTCGTGACAGTCGTCTTGAAAACCATCTTATTTATAAAGGTGGCCGACTATGAAATGATAGTAAGCAAGTTACTTTAATCTAAACGGATATAAATTGCTGCATACTGTCATAGTGGTTCCCCTCTCACATTGCAAACTCCAAAGGAAACTGTCCCGGGAATGGTTCAGCCTAGGGTTTCCCTGAAGTTAGTGTTTGTCCCTATACAAAGTATAGATATTGGTTTGTTACCTCCTCCTTGCAACACAACAGTAATGCTGGGCTTACACCAAAAGATTTCCACGGTCACAGGCCAAAAACTGAAAGTCAGAAGGTTATCTTAGGGATTTTACTAGAGTCGCCGCAGGCTCCCGTCGTCTCGGTCATTAAGTATGAGGTGGTATTCTGAGCTATTCTAGATCAGTCCTCTCCGAGTCTTGGCCCTACAACTTTCAGTCTTTACGGTGACAAAACACAACCAGCAACCAATAGATGAGCTCTCACAAAACAGGAAACCTGGTAGACAAACAGTCATCAGAGCAGGATTGGTGTCAGGGATGGTATTTTGTTGGTGGTATGAATGAATGGGAGCAGCGAAGGACGTCCCGATCAGAGTGGACCATCCTGAAAGAGGAACCTATGGTGGAGCTGTGGGCAGAAACACCCAGCGTGTAGGATGTCAACTCTCCAACGTATCCCGACCGAATGCAGAAGGAAAAGCGATGGACTGAAATAGCAGAGGATCTGCAGATACCCTCTGAAAACATTACATGGTGAGAAAAACTTGCTGAAAGAATCTAGCTGTAGTCTTGTAAGTAGTGACCATATTGGAATCACAGTCTTTGTGAAACCTCAGTCTGAGACTAGGCTGCAACTACAAATTCAAAAACGTAAATGTGAGATGATACTTTTCCACCATTCTCTTCAAAGCCGTCTAATGTACGAGTAGCATAACAGCATTCGTAACAGGACAACATCCCTCAGCAAAGCGGACCCAGGCAAAGTCAGCGGGAATGCTGACTTTCGAGTAAAGCGCCCAAATAAATGACTGCAGCATAGTTCCTTTTTGCTCGAACACAAAGCAGGTCCTCAGCGGAGTCTTCAGTCATCCGCATGCAGCCAAGGGTAGGGAGGCTAAAGACGGAGCGCAAAAAAAAAATATATATATTTTGATCCACCTACCCTGTAGTAGTCGGTGCTGTAGACGTCTCTGGACATGCCAAAATCTCCGATTTTAACCAGCAGGTTCTCCCCCACCAGGCAGTTCCTGTTAGACCGCAAACAAACGCAAACTAAATGACTTAAATGTGGCATTAAGTTGACCTATTTCCAGTATAGTTGTATGGGGATTAACATTGTTAATTCACAAACTAATGAAACCTAAGTGATCAAAGAAAACAGAGGCAAGAAAACCTCACTTATGTTCCAACCGTGCACATGTAGAGCTGCTTTTAATCCATCACTGTACTTATTAGGTTTAGAGATCTATTTCCCAGATGCGACAAACCTGGTGGCCAAGTCACGGTGGACGAAGTGCTGTGAGGCCAGGTAGACCATCCCAGATGCGATCTGCTGGGCAATGTGCAGCATCTGCGACTGAGTTAGCTCAACAGGTCTTGTGGTCTGGCCGTCTGCCATCAGCACTGCATCTGGACCGTGAGCCCTGCAAGCAATCAAGAGAAGAGGTTGTTTTTATGGTTTTGTTTGTTAAAGGCATGCTGATTCATGATGTTCAATTTGTCTTAATCCTCAATCAATCAGCTTTCAGCAATTTGAAGTATCCCCCTTTTTTTTGTTGCAAAGTTGGTTTTCTCTAAGATTTTTTAAAATATTGCTTGTGAATTATCCAATAAAAATAAAGGGGAATATGCCTAAATACCAAAGACCCAGGTATGTTTTCTTTGGAGTCAGTTTATGAGCAACAGCTTTGAAAACACTGGCACATGGTGGGCTTTAAGAAAAACGTGCCTCAGGAACTTGTTGAGGTCTCCATGTTTCATGTACTCAAACACCATGATGAGAGGGTCGCTCTCCACGCAGACGCCGTAGAAAGTGACAATGTGCTCATGTTGGAGATTGGTCAGCAGCTCCGCTTCACGGTGGAAATCCTTCCTGGCATTCTCACTGGCCTCTTTTAGTGTCTGGAAACACACACACGGTCACATTTTATGAAACAAGTGATTGAAAACTCCCGCTTTAAGCAACCGCAAAGGATTGATCTGTGTGATCACCAGATTTATGGTTGGTCTTTTCTCAAAAGAGTTGAAGGAGTTTGTGAAACACGGTTGAAATATGAAATCCTGTCAGAGCAAAAGTACTTTGCAGTATTATTGTTTTTTTTTTTATCATTAATTTGATTTCTCTATCTTCTATCAAATTTACAGAGACAGACTGCCATGGCAGAAAATGCTCTACATATCATTTTACATCAAAAACTGGAAAATCTACCAAACTGTTCTTGTCCTGCATTAATACTTAATTGGTTTTCTAATATATAGAGTATGGGCAGGATTTCATTACTGTGTGTGTGTGTGTGTGTGTGTGTGTGTGTGTGTGTGTGTGTGTGTGTGTGTGTGTGTGTGTGTGTGTGTGTGTGTGTGTGTGTGTGTGTGTGTGTGTGTGTGTGTGTGTGTGTCAGCTTCAATTACAAATTGAGGTCAATACAGGAAGAACGCTTGGAAAAAATTAAAGAAACATTAAAAGAAACGGCCCCATGACCTGGTGGCCAAAATGCTGAGGCTCCAGGAAATTAGACAGTTATGACCCCACCGATAAATACTTAACAATAATATCCTAACATACCAGCTGAATTATGAACATCAGATTGTTACCAGATATGGCATAATGATGACATGGAAGATTATTACAGTACGAAGCATTAGCTCCAATTTCACCAAGGAACATTATATTGACAATCTATAGGAAATATAAGATGGCTCTCTTTTTATATGCTGATGTTCCTGCCATAACATGACAGCTGAATGACCGACACTTTTTCTATTAGAAGAAGCTGCGCCTGTATTTATTTTATTCATCTTGCTGTTTATTGGAAAAGCTACTGGTGGGGGTCTCGGCAGGCTATGACGGTTTTTATTGATGTGGATTATCTGGCAATGGTTTACAGATAAATAACAGTGAATTCATTAATCAGTGAAATGCAAATAAAAACTACAAACCTCTTTGAGGATCAGAATAACGAGTTGTGAAGACGCCCTACTTCATGAAATTTAGACTGCCATATAAAATTTGGCTAAGATTACTTGTTTGTAAAATAAAAGTACTGGATGCTGGCTTCCGGTTCTCTCTAATATTTCTATCCTTGCAAACATTTCTGTCTAAAAGTCTTTTTCAGTTTTGCTCATAGCAGAGGACCGTTTAATGATAGTCATAAGTATCTCGAGCTACAATATTGGGTGTAGAGGGCAGGACAAATTACCCCTCCGGGGGAAGTCCGGGATCTTAAATATCGGAAAGAGCAACACCAGAAACTTTCTGCAATTTATCTAAATATGAACTGTCACAATTGGAGTCCCATTTGCATTAATTCCCAGGCTAAAAGCAGCTAAAAGCTGCAATATTGCACTGTTAGTCATCAGGCCTGCGCACATTCAGGTCCCTGGACAAATTAAAAGCAATCAACATCCTCCAGCACATTTGGAGAATGTTGTGACTCACATGAAGCGAACAGTGGTAGAGATGCGCGTTTTGAAGTGCCATGATTTTTTTTTTTTTCAAGTGGGCATGTTTCCGTTAAGAGTATCTCGATATGTTTATTGTGATCAGTGGATGATATGAAGTATCCATTGAAAATTCCCCTCTGTTGGACGATAATAAGCACAAGATTTGTATTAGAAATCAGACATGGAAACTGCGTGTTCATTCTAAATGCACGGGCTTGAAAAAGAACAGATTGTAATGTTTCCACTTGCACTGCCTGAAGCAACTCAACAACCCAGCGTAATTATCAGGTTCCCATCAAAATGCACTGCAAATCTTACATGGCCTTGCAAAAAGTAATCAAAATGCTAATTAGTTTGCCACCAGATTACATACTCATAAGCTGTGTCTTTTTTTTTTAAAGCCCATAATGAGGCTGCATATAGTGTATATTGTACAATGCATTGGCCAATAGTGCTAAAAATCATTAGTATCTGATGTCCCCGGGCATTTTATAGCTAAGGAGATTCTCAGGTGTCTGTGTTTTTCTGGCAATGTTAAATCTGTAGCCACTAGGTGTGGTTTCCTCCTCAGTTCTTAAACACTATTTGACAAATTTCTGGTATTCAGTATCTGTTCAGTCATTAAAAGATCAGTGGTAGTACTTGGTTAATTATATATCCTATTTGAGCACCATTAAAACTAGCATGAACGTTGGGCTATTTCCTCAGCCAAAAGTAGAAGTTTACCTGCTGTGCAATTTGGGACATTTTATGCATGGTTTCGGGGGGGAGGGGGCGGTTCCTATGGCAAGGCAGCTAGGTCTATGAAAAAGCTCATCCTCCACCCACAAGGCTCTCCTTTCGAACTTTCCCAGGACCGTGAATAGCCATTCACATTTGGCCCCACATGACACCACCGACTCTAAAAACGGTTGTTCTAACACCCGGGACCACTTGTGTGAATAACCTCGACTAAAATCCACATAGAAACTGAATAACAAGGACACCCATGGATTAGAGACCAAAGTCCAGTAGCCAATGATGCAAATCTACTTGAATAACGCATGTCATTGACTTGCTTTCATCAGCATGGCAGCATAATAAGATTAATTTGTTGCTCTGAGGAGGTGTCTGCCCGTCTGTCTGTAATACAAACTAATCGTACACACAGATAAACACAAGTAATTCTCAATGAAAATATCACTGGCAGTCACTGCATTTCATGCTATCCACCTTCACACCACTGTCTGTTTTGTGACACTTAATCTGCTGTTTGTCAAATCTATGCATTCATCCCATTCTCTGCTTTTGTCTTGTATCACAAACACATTTCACCTCCTGGCATTCCCTTCTGCTGAGGATATCTGCATTAATTATAGTTGTGTATTTATAATTGATAGTACACACACACTATTATCATGAATGTGTGTTTTGTACATAAGATTCGTGTAAAGTTTATGGAATGGCAAAACAACAAACCAACACTGGCATAGCTTAGCTGTTAAAACAAAATTCGAAGGACGCTAGGAGGGCGGTGTTCTCATCTGTCAAAAAAAGTCCACGACGTACTCCTTTTTTTTTTTTTTTTTTGGTGCAACGACGGGCTGGGGCGGTCATATGAGAGTCCATGGAAGAAAAGTACATTGGAGTAATTGAAAAAAAAAAAAAATAATCGAGAATTCAGGGACTTTAATCAATGGCCTGACTTGAATGAGAAAACAAATCAACATTACGCCTGTATGAAACCTCATTAATAACAATCAGAATTGGAATTTGTTTTTAATGGAAATTGAACACTGATCGTACGCTGGCCCTTCGTATGTGATAAGCAGCCTGGAACACGCCGCTTCTTGTTTTACATGCATATTTCACACTTTAAGACGGAGCTGAAACTAAGCCGGCAGCCAAGAACCACCAAGCGGTTTAGAGCTAAGCTGGAAGGAAACATGTGCAGGGGGAAACAAGGTGAAAGATTTTAGAGTCAAGTTTAGGAATGACACAGAGAGCTGCCGGGGGTTGATTGTGGTGAAAACAAAAGTATTGCAGATTTAAGAGTTAGAGGGAAGAGAGAGGAAGCGAGGGAGGCTGGGGGTCTTTTACAGTTCATGATTTGTTAATGAGAAGTTCTTCACCAATCAGATCTTGTTTCACCGCGGACGAGCGGAGAAAGCATCTTTGATGCTGAGACGGATGGGCAGATGAATAGGACAGGAGGAGCCCTCCCTCGGAAACCATTCAATTTGATCCTGGAAGTCGGCGGTTTCGGTGTAATCCCACCCTTTTGCTTACAGAGAATTTTCGGAAGAAACAAGGTGCTAAATGTTGCAGGGCGGCAAGGAGACCGCGGAGCCTCTAAATACTGTTCAGAAGACGTCCTTTTCAGAATGTCATGTATCGTTTCCGGGAACACGAGATTATCTCCGAACTGCTCAATACTTCAAATGCATTTCAAGGATCAGATTGTATTGCAAAAATATTGTTGACAGGGCAATAGTTTCCTCTGCTATAATGACATTATGGGATTTATGTTGGTGCCATGAATCTCTGTCGCAGCCGGGACTGAAATATTGTTTATCTCATTTGAGACTCAACTTCACGTACACCGAGGCAGTCTGTGCGATGTCTGTTAGATTTTCTGTCTGCTATATTTTCTGTTCTTTTTGCAACACGTCCAATGCCAGGTTGCTTATAAAAGCAAATAACATTGAATCATGTAAAAAAAAAAACATTTTTTGGGGAGGGGAGCTTTTCATGGTGTCTGGATGAAGTAAAATTCATTGTCATAAGTTGAATGAGAAATATGGGGATTTTTTTTTTAAATTTTTTTATTAAACCCTGCTATGAATGTGTGACTACAAGAATCAACTTCAATTTGCTTCCAATTGTATCCTGACATTTAAAGCGTCCTCATGAGTGTTGCAGTTATACAACAAAAAAGGCCACCATGAAAATTACCTTGACCGCCACTAGTATCTTCTCCTGGTCAGGTGAGAGGTTGTAGCACTCCGCCAGAAAGACCTTCCCGAAGGCACCTTCTCCTAGCTCTCTCTTCAGAACAATGTTGTGTCTCTTAATATGCTGCACGACTAAGGATCAGAACACACAGGAGAGAGAAAGAAACAAAATTAAATAGTCTTCTCTGGCTACAAGCATAAATCCATATATGGTAGTACAGAAAGGAAGCAGGAGGTAAACAAGATTGTCTTTTTTTGCATATTATTTAGAAGCAATAAACATCCAACACGCTGCTTCTTTGTGAATTTGTATTGTTAATTGGTTTAGACATATCTGGTCACCCTTGACATGATTCTACAGATGTGATGTCAAACATGCATTTATCCTCTAAACTATTAAACCAGAAATATGCCATTTATAAAGCATTTTCTTTCATACTACTGCATACAAATGGTACAAAAATGTGCCTACTCTCTCCATTGGCAACATTTGATGTACAGTAAATGAAATGAACATCACAGCTTACTGCCTCCCAGTCACCCGGAGTTGGATCAGATTTATCAAACATGTGCACTGTTGCTAAGCAACCTCTGACTCCCAGCCAATTCATTTTGAGGAGAAAAAAAAATTGTCATTTTACCATGGTGGTTTTTTTTTTTTTTTTTTTTTTTTTTTTTTTTGTTCTAAAGGATGATTTACATGGCGCCCTGACTATAACCCAACTAAGCCCTCTTTCCTTGACTTTGAGAGACGCGGCACGGTATGCCTGCAAAGTAACACGAATCATCGTATGACACACGCATTTGAATATGAAAACACACACAGGATAAAACACACACACAACACACAAAGCCCATTCACTAGAGCCGAGATTTATCTGTGATGTGATTAAGAGCATTTGAAGAAAAGCTCTTCACTCAGAATATCACATTAAAGTCCATGGAGTCCCTCAGAGGCTGCATCGATCTGCGATGCACGCTAGTGAAGTCCACCATAAGCTATGATTGCACTGATTAGGGGTAAGAGAGAGAGAATAAAAGGTAAAGTCCGAGGGAGACCCGGTAATAACTAAAGTCACACACTAATGAGCATAATTTCTCATTATAAGAATATGTTAGAGGAGAGCATGCCAGGAATGGATTGCTGTTTGCTAAAGATGTTTACAGCTAAAGCCAAAGTGGGGGGAATGTAATCAGTGTAATATTGTATTTAAATTCAGAGAAGACAATGGGGCTTGATACTAAAACCGGCCCAGCGAGCATCCTCAACATAATTCTCGAAATTTTCACTTGAACATAATAATCCCGATTGCAAAACGGTAACATTTGCACTTGTGTAGTGTTAATGACTGCAAATCTCACTGTTGAATTGCAATCAGGGTTTGACGTAACGTTGTCGAGTGCGTTGTCGTCATGTGTTCCAACAGTTAATGGTTTATAGCTTAAATGAATATGATGTATGATTTGAAATGGCCCTTCAAAGAAAAGAAAAGAAAATACACTTTGGTTCGTGGCATATCGGAATTTCTAACAATATTTCAAAAATTCCTGTAAATAATTTAATTCAGCATCAATTTCCATGCAAACTCTATATTTCAAATATAAAAGGGGGCTTGTGAAAGTGTTCATTTTAAATTTTCTCACATCACCCCACTATTTAATGGTACAGTTTACGTTTTGTTTTGTTTTTTTGCATAGGGGACAAACCTGGTTTTATTTACCGCTTGCGGAATTGCATGGCAAAATATTATCCCGGGTTTCTTGCAGAATCACAGATTTCACTCTCATGAGGTGTCAGGCCATTGTTTGTCAGACTCCGTAAATTACTGAGATCTTCCTGTAGTTTTTCAATCTGTCACCATGACTCGGGAAGCCATAAAAACTTATAAGAAAAACAGTCAGGGACACATATAGTAGCTTGGGAGCTACTATATGTCAACATACAACATACAGTGGAAAATTCATTGTCAATGGATTTACTACCTAACCAAATATGGAGGCACGTAAATATTACATTTTTAAAAACCAAATGCAATTTTTTTTTTTTTCCATAACCACAGTTCCCGTTGCAACACACAAATGGACCACATCCTCCCAAGCAAAGTGTCCACTGTTTAACCGGTTGCTTAACAGACCACAACATCCCCTGCTGTGGTTGTGTGCAGGAGTGTTTGCCAGGAACAGCCCTTGTAACACTTCTCCCTAATTAACACTTTCTGATGGCAAACTTGCTTACATTGACATCCATTTTTAGTTTAATTATTTCATAGAAACAAGTAGAATTTTAGTAATGTATGGTTATTTTTTTTCCCCTACAATTCAGTCTTTTTGGCTTATTTTTAACTACTAAAATGAGGATTTCACACCACTCAATCACTGCTGTCTGGTGTAGAAGTGTTAGCCTTAATCTCAGCATGAGACGCCTCAATTGCTCCTGATGTCTTTTTTTGTTGAACTTTAATTTATTCATTTATCCAAACGTTACCCTTTTGCTCCCTGTTTGACAGTCTGCTTTTCTTTTTCTGTCAAACTCCATTTATCAGTTTAATATTCTCAACCCACATTCCTATTCAGTCTTATTTTCTCAATCTCCATAATTTTTCAACATCCATTTTGAAAATGTTTCTTGCATTAACACTTTTTTTTTTCTTCACCCATTCCATTCTTCCAAAGAGATTTTTTCCCAAATTAGGCCTTTTTGAAAAATTGTCAGTGTCATTTCACAGTGGAAGTAAACAATGGTTTCTTGAAATTATCTGTCGCTGTGAAATATAATTTTTGCATTAATTTCTCACAGTTTATCTCCATGCAGTGTCATACTTGGCATCTTCTTTCAAATTCATGCATTTATTATAGCCAAGTGATAAATGCCCAGGGAAATAATTATACCCCTTGTCATGACTCTAGTTTCCTCCAGCATCTTCTCCGCAAATCTTTCCATGACCTGGTAGGAAGTAAAGCAGCTTGGAATATTGGATTTGTTGTTTTAAACTAAAGGATGCCGCAGGTCAGGGCCACAGTTTGACAGACGCCTTGGAAACAGGACAGCCAGAGAGTCAAACCTACAGGCTCATCAAATTTCTTGCACGATCAATGTAGTGGCAGCACAGCTCTGTCAACCCTCAAGCCAGGAAGTGTAGCGTGATTTTTATTTTTTGTCTCTTTTTCCTAAGCGGAGTGTAAAAGCGTATGCTTGTTCACTTCTGAATCAGATTTTCTGGAAAAAGACTATTTTTACTTACTGGAACAGCAAATTCCGGACGGAAAAACAAGTTGGGAAAACAAAAGTATTTTCCCGAAGAAGGTATTTTCACTGAGGATACAGCTGCCTTGTCCTTTTTAAGTCTAATAAACGAAAATTGAAAACATGGGTTTCGTTTTAAGAGTTTTTTGTTTTGGGCTGAATATCCATAAATCTGAAACTTTAAATCAAATTGATTTCTGAAAACACAAGTAGTTTAATGAAACGGCTTCCCGTTCGCAAACTGAGAACATTATGTGTGTTTGGGTGGTCATACGGATTTTCTTCTAAACACAGATTCACGTAGACATACATCCGCTGCTGCTGCCGGTACCAAGCATCAACCGCCTAGATATTGTGTTATTGGATATTAACTTTAACCCGGAAATTAAACACTATTTAAAGAAAATATAAATCAATGAATATCCCATCATACATCCTGATGTCACTTTGCGAAATACTTCCTATCACATGCTGCAGGTCTGGACAGGCTGTGATATATTACAAACACCTAAGTGGGCCCTGCAGTAAACACCCATATCTGAATATTACTGGCCTCTATTGGTTTGCATTGCTTTCATTTTTCATCCCCGTCCTCTCCACTATTATAACTCCAATTTGTCTCGACCTAACCCTACAAAGGACCAAGATGTACACACAACACAACAGCACACATGGTTCCTTAATAGTCTGAGCCACAAGGCCAAAGCCAGAGAAATCTTTTTATAAGGTGCCAATAATCATGTCACTTTAATGTACCAGATCAATAAACTTGCGCTCTTTGCCCCAGTATTCAAGCTTTCCCATTCATCTGCCTCTAAATGCTTTGTTTCTCTTTCACTGCCCTTCTGTTCTAGCTTCCTTTGTTTTAATTTAATGCATGTATATTTTGTGAAACAAATCAGGACCGGTCACCTTTTAGAAATAGAAACGTGTTGATAAAACAGCTTGTTGTGCAGTGATCTCAGAGGCAAACTTGCGCATGGCTGAGAACTCGGAGCAAACGGGGATGAAGTGGTTGGCAGACAGCGCGCGATGTGCCTATTTTATTTTGAATACACTAAACCTGCGTGACGAATGGAATACGCGGCTCCCACAAGTGAATGGAACCATTAGTTGATGATGCAATTGAATGTTATTGTGGAAATGCAGACTGATCTTAAAAGCAGGAACACATGCACGCCTATGAGATGTCATCAGATAGAGTAACTTCTAAATTCCTCCTGTAGCGCAATAAAATACCTCCGAATCGTCTCTCACAACCGACCAGATGTTTAATGCATGGTCTGTTTCCGCCATTCCTCCCATTCTCCTTTTGTTTGTGTACGTGACATTATCGGCGGCCACTGCATGCAGAATGCTATTCAGATGAAATTCATAAAAGGTGCATGTAGCACCGAAAAATGCAAAATAAAGGGATAACGAGAATGTAAATCCTAAAGGGAATCCGGGGTCGGCCACCAAGCCAAGCAAGGGGACTGGGAGGAAGGGCAACAGTTGGTGTACGAGCTGCATGACGGTATGAGGCCGTAAACAAGGGCTGAAAATATACGGTCAAGAAGAAACACACATGAAACTGGATCCGAGCAGCCAGCTCAAACGAATTCAGCTGAGTAGCCAATTACACCGGAGCGGACATCAGTTTCTGCAGGACCTGTCAGCACAAAGGACTGTGTTCAGAC
Organism: Fistularia tabacaria; assembly: GCA_901007705.1. NCBI lineage: Eukaryota > Metazoa > Chordata > Actinopteri > Syngnathiformes > Fistulariidae > Fistularia > Fistularia tabacaria. The sequence goes on along the minus strand of CAAKHD010003439.1, from coordinate 41,604 downwards.
AGCCTGAGGTTATGTAACAATAACTTTGAGGAGATTGGGTGTTACCACTGTTACCGTAGCAATAGATAAATAAATGCAGATCGCGAGTTTTGTCCCTTAATTCAGATATGTGTCTTATCAGATCTGAAAATGAATGAAAATAAAAAAACTCAGCCGCAGCTATTTTTACCCCTGTACTAAAACCTCATCGCACGTCCAAATGTCCATCCAACTCTGAAAAGTCAGTGTGAGTGTTTTCCTCTGAAACCAGTGATTCGGAGAAGACCTCAATATCAACTCAAATAGCTCAGTCTTCCGTTATTTCACAACTTTTGCCGCGGAGAATCGACAGGCCGGTACCGGAGACCGAACCTCGCACAGGAATCGAACAGGAGATTCCATGTATGTCACACAGACAAACACATGCACACACACAGGCCACGTATCAGGTTTTCTATTGGCCGTCATGACTGATGTCTGTCTGTTCAAATTCATCCGGTTTGTTTGCATGTTCTCACGCAAGAGTTGAGGGGGTGGGCAAAAATGGAAAAGGGAATTGTGTTGTTATACGTTATCAGCTATAAGCCAAATTGTTTAAAATCAGTACAGGTGGCTTCGGCTGCAAGGCGGAGATACACCACTTACAGGTGTCTGTTTTGAGCAAACTGTTTGTGCTCCTGAAGTACTGCGGGTTCTCTATCACCGGGATCTTCGTCATGCCGATGATGACTGCGTCAGGACCCATCTCTGAGGAGGACGGAGTGTTGCTGCCATTTGAGACGTGGTGAAGAGGAGACGCTGAGTCATCATCGTTGCTGATCACGGAAGACAGTCCTGAGAAACGAGAGAAAGCGCAATTAGCAGCCGGTTTGTTTATCCTGCAGTCATTGAAAGAGGTCGCCTTTGCGATAGAAAAGGATAATCATTAGAGGCCAACAATGTTAATTGTAAAAGGGCACAAGAGAATTCATTAAGGTTGTAAAGCTGTTATTGGTAAGGAATGAAGAGAGGAAGACCTATTCAGAGGAGGTTAAAATGCTATTATTGATCCCAACAGGCTGCAGGAAAGAAGGGTGACATGCTGCATGTTAATAGTTTGATTATTGTCATATGCCTCTCACGAAACAAGCCAGCTTAAATAAACTTTACAACAAAAATCCTCGTCACCTGGACTTTCATTGACTTGTTAAATCAGCAGATAAACGCGCTACAGCACTCCAGCTGTGATCATACGGCTAAATCTTGTAACACAACATTCAACGCGGGCCTCAAAGGGCCTCTGGAGGGTTAAGAGATCAGCATGCTAATACAAAGCACTCTCCGTTTTTAGAGAGCATTTCAAATCCTCTCCACGCCAACTTGTCCAACATTAGAGGGCACTCATCTAAACACACTCCGTCCATGTGTTTAACCAGCAATCTGACACGGATATCTGTTTCATACAGCTGTTGGCCAAATGTACACGGAATACAAAGCAAGCAGTTACCGATCAGCATTATTTATTTATTTATTTATTTTAAACAAAACCATTACACCAGCCTTTCACACTAGCTTCAACTTAGTTGAGCAACTTCACTTTGAGAGAACCCGGAGTTTTATTCATTTTCTCCTGAGGTCGTATGACAACAGGACACTTTTCAACCATGACTTTATTTCAGTGAAGCGTGTCCCACAGGTCAGTTATGAGAAGACATCCAACCAGACCATTTCACAAGGAGCCGATTCATACTCCGTTAACATTTAGGACCAAGGCGGGTGTTATAAAAACCTGCATGCAACTAAAGGCCTACCTAGATGAACATATCATTGGTGAATCCCACAGAGACTACAAATGGACTACAAACAGAAGTCACTCTGCTTTCAGCGTCCCCATTAAACCCACACCTACAGATTCTTCACGCTCAGTCTCTATCGAGAGAACACGTTGCGTAATAAAGGGGGTAAAAGCAATGAAAATATTACAGTGCACTTCAACTTGCAGGGGAAAAATGCAACTGAGCTGCATATTTAATGTTTCTGACATTCTATTAACTAAAAATACTGCAATACACTGAAAATGCGGCATGATTTTTGCCTGAGTCAGACACCAAGAAGCTGCAGAACTGTTCAATCATGTTTACAACACTCATACTGATATTCTTTCTCATATTATGTATACTTATAATGTATATCTTTGCTAAGGGACTCTTGGAATTTTCTCTGGTGCAGCTATTGTAGACTACCTGACGGGCAGACCACAGTTTCTGTGCCTGCAACACTGTGTGTCAGACAGAGTGATCAGCAACACTGGGGCCCCACGGGGGGACTGTCCTCTCTCCCCTCCTCTTTACACCACAGACCTCAGCTACTGCACAGAGACCTGTCATCTCCAGACGGTTTCTGATGACTCTGCAGCGGCTGGAGGTGAGGAGGTTGAGTACAGGGCTTGCTGTGGACAACTTTGTCACATAATGTGAGCTGAACCATCTACAGCTCAATGTGGCCAAGACAAAGGAACTGACGGTGGAGCTGAGGAGGACCAAGGTGCTGGTAACCCCTGTTTTCATCCAGGCGTCAGTTTGGTCATTGACGATAAACCGGACTGGGGAAAAAACACTGATCCCGTCTACAAGAAGGGCCAGAGCAGCCTCTACTTCCTGAAGTGGCGGAGGTCCTTCAACACGTGTAGGACCATGCTCAGACTGTTCTGAGTCTGTCGTAGCCAGTGCTATCTTCTACGCTGTGGCGTGCTGCAGCGGCAGGCTGAGGATCGTGGATGCTCACAGGCTGATCCAGAAGGCCAGTGACGCTGAGGGAGTGAAGTTGGACCCTTGGTGGTGTCAGATAGGAGAATGCTTCACAAAGTGAGGGTCGTCTTGGACACTGTGTCCAACCCACTCCATTCCGTGCTGGTCAGATGGTCAGATACTGGAGTTCTTTCAGCACCAGGCTGATTGCATCACAATGCACCACAGAGCGCCGCAGGAAATGATTCCTGCCTGTGGCCGTCAAACTGTAACTCCTTACTCTAAGTGTCAGACGTTCTGAGTCAGTTGGCTGTCACTGGACTTATGTACAATAATTTGCTTCTGTGCAATAACCGTTTCATATACTAATAGTGCAATAACCAATATACCTTTTTTTTTTTTATATTGAGTTTTATTTTGGTTCTTTTCACATGGACACTGATATTTCTCATCTGTACCCTGTGAGCAGGAGCCGCTGCAACAAAGAGCAATTTCCCCCTTGGTGATCAATAAGATATTGTGATTCTGATGGAGCCAATAATCCTTTGCTTTCTGAATCTAAAGTCATAGATATTAAAAAAATGTATTACGAACAGAAACTTTTCTTTTTCTCTTACCGCCTCTTACAGTGTTGCTATTATTATTGAGTGCCCCCTCCAATCTCTATCACCCTCTTGCTTTCTAACTCTGTCCTCCTCTTGCCCTCCTGGACGAGGCAGAAGGCCGCCCACATTGAGCTCAGATCCGTCCAAGATCCGCTTTCAGATTGGGTAAAGGCAGTGTTTCCTAACCATTGTTGCGAAGCGCTTGCTCGTGGGGGAATGTTGGGTTTTTGTACATAGTTTGAAAGAGTGTGGTCCACAAACTCCAGCTCCACATCTGAAGTGTCATCAAACAGCTGAGCTGTGATTTGGTGCTACCTAAATAAAACTGACCTGGCTTAAAACGGTCCTTTTTAAGGATAATTCTGAGAATAAACAGACTTCTTCCTCACCGTTGTGCCTGTCAATCGCAGGTGCGTTTTCGAGTGTAGTCAGGAAAACTCAGATGCTCAGTCTTTCACCTGACCAGTGACATGAAAAATGCAGGCGCCTTGAATTCCACTCACACACTGCATAATTCTACCCCTCTTAAGCACATCGAAGTAAAAGGCTCTCAGTGTGAATTAGCACAGATGGTGGCAGCTTCTACCTCGAATCTGCTCCTTGTTTTGGGTGGCTGATCCACCAGCACCTCCGTCCGACCCCTCCCACGGACAAGCTGTCAGTCCAGTGCATGGGTTAAGTATCATAAGTAATCAAAATTGACATTTTAAACCATTTACTGACCCTATCATCCTGATGTCAGTTACTTTTTAAAAAATACCGTCCAAAATGTGTGCTGGAACCTTTTGTGTGTTAAGTCTTGTTTTTCTAGGTGGTCCAAATGTTTGCACTTTCAAAACTTGCTTCATGCATCAGCAACCCTATGAAGAATGAGTCCTTCGTTGGGTTATATTTTGCATTGAGTGACGACGTCAACAAATTTAATCACTGCTAAAAACACAAAGCAAAAATAAAAACAAAAATAGCACAAAAAGCAAAAATTAGAATCGAAATGCTCATTGTGTTAATTTCTTCTTAGTTTGGTTTGAGGGGGTTAGTGTTTGTTTGGGTTACGCTGTCCGTGATTAATGAATGGTAATATAATAAAGATACCCATATACTTTTTTTAGTGCTATTACTATCCAAGCACATGCATGACAGGGCTGGGACCTTTGGGCTTTAGGGAAAAATATATTATTCAATTAAATTTCAAATACTCTGAATCTGTTTTATTTAAGTGGGAAGCAGGAATGCACAAGGTTCCGTCTGTTTTTCTCCCCGGTCAAACACAGACCTGTAAACATTGTGTTACGGGTTGAGATTGATTTCCCAAGAGCAAAAAGTATTGTCGATGTATTCCCTCTCATGTGGCCAGTTCCTCCGAATTCTATCACTGGTTATCCACTCCCTCTGTCCTTGGCTGTTTGTCAAGCTGCAGCGCTGCTCTCGTGCTTCTGACAGGATCGTGATTGAGAGGGAGAAGGGCAGTGCGTCTGTGTGAGGGACTCTGAGCAGCTGCAATGGATTTGGTGACTTGTGAGGACTGGAGGGGCCTCGGCGGAGAACGAGAGAGAGGAGGACCATAATAGGCTGTGGAATAATGGGATGATGTGCAAGTTTTCAAGTGCAGGGTTGTGTTGCGCTGGCAGCCTCCTGGCGCCTCCCGAATCTCAAAAATTGACAAATTACAAAGTTATATCATTCAGATGAATGCATCATATCACGATGCATTCATGATATCATGATGCGCAAAAGTTCCAGCCTTGGTATTCTCCAATATTGTAGACGTTTTCTGAATTCTTTTTCAAATATTATTTGAGCCAGGTGTCTGAAAACTTTTGTTTTGTCTCATTTAAGCTTTTTTTCTCTACAGAACAACTAAACCCTATCTAAAGAAAAACAAACAACAAAAGGCACGTTTCTGAAACAATCACAGCTTTGAGTGGCTCAAATGTAACACTTACGGGCCCTCAAATAGAAATGAGTCATTGGCGTGTTTTATTTAACAGAGACAGTGTAACTACCACTACTTTTCTTAAAGCAGCTGCTTCTGTGGTCGTAAACCAGGAAATGCAAAGACTATCAGCCAAGTATTCAGTGACTGAAGGGGTACAAAGTGTGAGCTGAAGTGCCAGCAATAGATGTCTTTACAAGACCCAGAGATGAGATCTAAATCATGGGTAGCTTTGAAATCAATCACCAGGGGTCTTAAATTAAAATCCTGCAATGAATTGCAATCCAGTGAACGAAGGCTTTGAGGTTTCAATCAACCTCCATAGTGACTGCCTGCAGGCACGTCAAGAGGGCCGCGGATAAATCGAGTATATGCTTATATTTCTGCAGATAAAAATGTCTTCATTTGGGCATTGGGCTAAATGAGAGACAGCAAAACTGTCAGCTGTATTGAACTGGTCAGTCAGATCGTAAAAAGGAAACTTGAATTTGAAAAGAATTGGAATCATTCCTGCAACCGTAATGAAACCTGACAGTAGAACAATGGTTAGATTTGCAGGGTTCGCATTTAACAGATGATTCGGGTTGTAAATAACAGCCGTCCATATTACATTGTAGGTTTTTTTTGCTGAATGACAGACATTAGCTATCCCTTCGATACAGGTCCAGACTGTGCCAACTTTTGGTTTCATTATAAACACCATTATTACCAGTAAAGATAATTATCACAGCTTCAAAACAAACTGAGAAAACTGTTTATAGATTATTCACGGTTTGGTCCTTCTTTCGAACAGACGAGCCATTTGTAACTACCATCCAGTTCACATCATTTTCTTTCTGCTCTCTGATTCATTTCCGTGTTACAAAGGAAGGATGGAGAAAAGAGCATGTTATTGTCTGGCGCTGTGTGTGTGTGTGCGTGTGTGTGCGTGCGTGCGTGTGTGTGTGTGTGTTTTGCTGAAAGACCGAAGATCATTAACACACAGAGGTCCTGAGGTCAGATCGTTATAGATACGGTTAAGCCAAGGGTCAATCAGAGACTGTGTGTGTGTGTGTGTGCGGGTCCTCGGGGAGTGACTTGGTAAAGCAGGAATAAAAAGATGTCAGGGTCTACGGCAGAGGGAAGAAGAGAAGATGGACAGGAGAGGTGAGACTATAAGTGGGGTCGGGTCGTGACCCAACACTGCTAATAGACGAGGAACCGATGTTTAAGCTGGCGGAGGGACCGGGGTTCCTGTCAGGCTGGGGAGGAGACGCACAGGTTAACAGTCAATAAAACATACCGGCTGTTCTTCAAAGCTCAGATAATGACTGAAGGACGGATGTCAGAAGAATGAGCATTCAAACAACAATTACATGTAGTTTTCTATCATCTTTGCTCAACCTTCTGCAGAAACTGGAGCAAAATTGTCTTTCAGCTACATGTGTTGAGAAATAGTCGATTTTTAAATGGTTGCAAAAAGGATTCTGTCACTTAAAGGGAATCTTGAGTAACCGTAAATACAACTTGGCTCTTATTGCTTCTCTCTTCATTGAATTTGAAACACTGAACCCACTGTACTGGCGGCCCGGCCTACTCGTTCTTCTTTTTGGTGAAGGCTGCTTTACGAAAGCTCTCAGAGGAAGTTGGAAAAAAGGACCTCTGACGTGGAAAGGCGCAAGATGCCATTTGAGTTGAAGCTCTGAGCAAAAAACCCTTGGCAAAATCCACTCTGGCCGCTGATGTAATTCCCCGAGAGTCACCGCATCGTAGCAGCGCGCACAATGAGTTGTAAACCTTTGTATGGTTTTGACAACAAAACATTTCAATCGGTGTTGTGTGTGTGTGTGTGTGTGTATATATATATATAAATATATAAATATATAAATAGAGAAAGAGAGAGATGTGTGTGGGGGTATGTGTATATATGTATGTATGTATGTATGTATGTATGTATAT